>PVIR01006155.1:0-67525 GCA_004026965.1 Petromus typicus | reverse complement strand
TTGTGTATGTCTGAATCCTTCTAAGGATGAACCAATGATCTAACCATGATTATGTATTACTTAGATCACTCCATGGACAGTTCCCTGATGTAGAGACAGAAGATACAGGTTAAAGCTACCATTTCCCAAGAATTATCAACTAGAAGTATTGTGTTAACTTGGACTGAAAGTTTAATTAAGGGCAAATTGATTTTTAAATTCTACACAAAGGTTTATTTTGAGTAGGGAGAAAGGAAAAGGAATGTAACTAGAAACCATGCTGTGAAATTCTAGTCTCATGTTAGCCCAAGGCATAAGGTGAATTAATTAATAAATATGCAGAAATTAGATGTAGAGAAGTTGAACTTTAGGCCTGATCCACGCTGCTCTGGACAGTGAAGGCAAAAGACCCGAGTTTGCCACACTTGTGTGCGGTACCTCTGGAGTAACTGAGGGGGAGCCCGGGGATAACCATGAACAGTGAGGAATTATGCAGATGAAGACCCTAGAACTTCTGTTGACTAGGAATGTGTCCTTCCCCGTGGATCTTCAGCCCAGGAGCATCACAGCATCTCAGGACTACTGAGGGCTTCACTAAGACCAGAGGCAAAGTGAAGTTCTGCTTGGCATGCCATAGCTGGATTTAGGCAGGAAAACTAGGCCAAATTCTAGCTCTAACTGTAAATAATATTTCCCCCAAATTATATAGAATTGCTTCCTACAATTTTAAACATGCAGAGAAAATTTTTAGCAAAAGTATTTGTGACAAGTATTGGAGCAGGTAAAGTCTGCATTGTGTAGTCATATATAAACATACATACATCATATGTCAGACATAAACACACAGTGTTAAAGGTCTGTGTTCAAAGTCTCTACTCTGTGATACTCAGGCATTTTCATGGTTTTCATGTGTGTGGCTGTGTGTATATGTGTGTGTGTATAAATGCATACTTTATTTTCTAGCATTGTATCATCTCCCTCATTGAAATCGTTCTATCTTGGTAAATGTCAGCATTTTTACTCTTACCCTGACATTTCCCTCCTTTGAAATCATTCCTCAATTAAAATATCGAGGCTTATGATCAAAGTGGCTTTAGCTCCACTGTGAATTAGAATTGAAATGAAAAAAAGACAGGAAGGGGCCAGGGATATTGCTCAGTGGTTCCGGCACCTGTCTTGCAAGCTCAAGGACCCCAGTTCGATCCCTGGTAACCACATACCATACTGGGCACAGAGACTCACCCCAGCAGCAATCAGTACCACACACCACAGTGCCGGGCGTGGTGGCTCACGCCTGTAATCCCAGCACTCAGGAGGCAGAGGCAGGAGGATTGCTGTGATGTGAGTTTGAGGCTGAGCTCGGGGCCAGCCTGAACGAGACCTTATCTAAAAGATAAAAGAAAAAAAAAAAAAAACAGGAAGGAAAGGGGAAGCTGGAGGAAGAGGAGTTAGAAGTTGTCCTAACAGCAAAGTGTATCACAAAGTGTACAAGGGAGAAACAAATCTGTTTCATCTGCAGCCGATGCATCTTAATCAAGCAGCTATGTAGAAGACAGACTGATAATATGTGGGAAGATGGCTCAGGAATGAAGAAAAAAAATGTTCCAATGCTTAGGGACTTTTCACTAAATTTCAGTGTGAATTTTTTTTTTTTTTTTGTAAAGCAAAATTCTCAAGTAATGAAAACAGGAGAAACAGTTCTACAGTAATTGTTATGGAACTCAACCTGAGGATAAACAAGGAAGAGCAGTTGAAGGAAGCTCAACACAAAAAGTAGACTGGAGGTCAGATATCAAGATGATGTGTCCAGCACACTTGTAATTAAGACTATAGAGGCTGAGGCAAGAGGCTCTCTGTGAGTGCGAGGCCAGCCTGGATTACTCAGCTAGTGCAAAGCCAGTCCAAACAACACCGTGAGATACTGCAACAACACCCCCCTCCCGCCAAACACAAATGTTAGAGGCTCTGAGCTCTCTGTTCTTTCTTTACTGTGGATCTGCTTAGATACTTCACATTTCAAAATGAATGATTTTCACGTTCTAATGTACCAAGTGGAAATATTACATTTTTTTCTGTTTTGTTTTTTCTTCTTCAAGACATGATCTCATTGTGTAGCTTAGGCTAGCCTTCAACTCTCTACGTAGTCCTGGCTGGTCTTGAACTCAAGGTGATCTTCTGGCCTCAGTCTGCCAAGTACTTGGATTACAGATGTGTGCCCCGACACGTGAGAATATTTATGATGATGTGCCTGAGACTTAAAGCAGGGGCTGATGGGCAAAATGAATGAATAGATGGTGGTCTGCCCATGGGGTCTACAGAGGAACAAATCTACTATTCCTATATCTTATACTATAACATTGTCCAGAAAAGGAACACACTGGGGTGTAAAATTTCAAACTAAGCTCACCAATTGGATTCACACTTTTTAACTGTTCAGTCCCACCTAGAAGGTTATCTTTGCACATCATTTCACAAAGCCTTTGCTAGGAAGTGCTGCTTGTTCCTATACTTCCTCATTCCCCTGTGGTGTCATTTCCCAATGTGGTCCACAGGCACAAGCACAGTACAAGAGCAGTTGTCAGAGGATAGCTTTGATGCTCCGAAAACTTACTATTATGCATCTACTTGGATTCAGGAGGCATTTTCCATATCATCAAAGAAATACACTCATAACAAAAGGAATACATTATGGACAAGGGAGACATTAACAGTGTCAGCTAGCTCTGCCCTGTATGACTGCGTATGTGTCCATCTATTGGTCTCTCTTAATAGCCTCCAGTGAAAACTTACAACTTATTTTAAAATGTCTTTAAATTTTCTCCATTGATTAATGATTAGAAATTTGGTAGTCCCTGTTTCCATGAACAGTAGCCTAATTGATTTTATTTTCAGCTTACTATTGCTGCTACAAGAAGAGAGGTTGATGTTTAATAAGTTACAATAAATTTTAAAGTTTGGATTGTGGCAACTGAGATTTTGAAAATAAGAATTAAAGGGAATAGAAATATCGAGGGGGAAAAAAGGACAAAAATGTGAGAAAAAAGAAACCTGATAAATAGAGTGGTATCTATGCGGTCATTTGTAGCAAGAAATTCCTGAAGCTGCAGATGTTGGTAGAGTGTCTGTGTGCGAGTCTGAACACAGCAAGCTCAGTGCTTGAAGCATGACTTGGGGTTTGCCTTGGGAAAAGGTAAAAATGCTGACATTTACCAAGATAGGCATGAGCTTGATAAAGTGTACATTCTTTTATCTTTCAAATAGGCTTTCAAATTAATTTTATCATGTGACTTTGTAAGATGATAAAAGGATTTTACTCTGATCTCAACTGACACTGAAGGCACTCAGGGAAAGTTACCTACTACTATCTGCTAGAAATGTGTGAATATGAAGTGTGAAGATAATAATATTCTAAAGGTTTTCCAATTATATGGTTAGAATTTTTCAGTCATATGGTTAGAAAACCATGTTTTCTCAGAAAAATAAAAGAGCAAAATGTTGATGATGGTATTTTTGCAAAAAAAAAAAAAAAAAAAAAAAAAGAGACTCTGTGTACCCCAGGAAGAAGGGTCACCATCTAGAAATCAAGTAAGGAACGGTACTGGCAACGTTTCAGGAAAAATGACACCTTTCTGCATTGTTGGAGGGAATTAACCTAGTACAACCACTATAGAAATCAGCATGGGGATTTCCCAGAAAACTAAATCTAGAAATTCCATTTGACATAGCTATTCCATTTCTAGGCACCGTCTCTAAAGAGGAAAATAGTTCAAACTCATGTTTTTAGCAGCATAGCTCATAATAGCTAAATCTTGGAAGCAGTCATATGTCTGTCAATGCATGAATGAAAAAAATCAGATGTGCTGCATACATATCATAGAAAATGACTCTGCCATAAAGAAAGGCTAATGAGTTATTTATAGAAAAATGGGTGCATGCTGAGATCACATACAAGTGAAGTCTATCAATCACTCAAGTTCAAATATTACATCATTTTTTCTTATGAGAAACCTTAATATAAACAAAATGCAAAATAAAACAGATAATAAGAAGTAGGGAGAAAGATCTTCCTCAAGGGAGCAGAGAGTGAGAGCTGGAGAAGGGGAGTGAAAAAGCAAGGTATCAAGGAGTGGAGGCAGAGGGAGGGAGGAAAGGAAAATAGGGTGAAAAATGTTTATTAAGATATATGATGTACGAGGATCAACTACTTGCATATAAACATTTATCATAACCATGTTCTAAAGAGAATGATCAGAAAAAATATGTTCACCATGCATTTTATATTTCTGTAATCCTGACAATGAATGAATATTATTATTTGGCATTTGAAAATGGGGGTTTAGGGAACAAGAATTATGAACTATACATGCTAGGCAAAAAGGCACTAAATTAAAAAATAAGGAAACTACAAAACAAAACAAAATAAAAATAATAACCTAGGAAGGCAATAGAGCTGGGAGTGGTGGAAACGACTCAGAGTCAGATGCATTTCACGAAAATCTCAGTGGTCTAAATAACTCTGAGGGCATCCAATAGGGGAACAGAATTAAAAATACATTCCAACGAAGGCCCGGCTGATCTAGAGCCGAGTGCTCCGCACGAGAAGGGCTCTGCGCTCAGCCCAGCACGCGCGTTCCTCCTCAGCTCTGATCACTAGTGGAGGGAAAAGTGGTCGTAAGGACTAAAGGGCCTGACCGTGTGCAGGCCTCCACGTCACGGCACTTCTAAGGCTTTTTTTGTTAAAAACAGAAGTTGCAATAGATCTGTGGAGAAGTAGCCTTAACGATCTAAAATTGTTGCCTTTAGAAATGTACTTTCATAACTTTTCATGTTTTTCTGCCAAGAAAGTTGTCTAATTTTAAAACATTAAATTTTAAAATGATTTAAAAAAATAATTGTTTTCCATAGAATTAAGCCTGTGGAAAGGGGCAGCGGAGGAACTGAGGAGACTAAAATTCAAACAGGACAGCTTTGACCTCCACCCACAGCCCATTTCCCTTATCCTTCCACCATGGACATTAGTCCAGGTGGTGTAATATACACGGGCTCGTCCGCGCAGTGCTGCAAGGCTGCACGTCTCTGATGCGGAACTCTGCACGCCTAGAGAACACAATGCCGTTCTGTCATCCGTCTACTCCTGACTCACTTCCCGCAGCTCTGCTGACATCAGGAATCTTGGTTGAGGCTTTTAATACCAATATAGCGGCAAGAGCAGTGGTAGGACTAGTACTATCACGGTACTACTGTCAAGCTGCCTGGGACCTCGGTCCTGTGCGAGTACCTGGAGAGTTGTGGGAAAGTCGCCCTTCATCCAGAAATAAGGTTTTTGCATTTAACTTCTATGGGAGCATTAGCAACAATGAAAATTGTAAGATAATACCAAAAGGTATTAGTTTGGTTATCAAGGAAAAATCAGTGCAAAATTGTATCCTTATAACACTGCAGGTCCAGTATTTGATATATTCCATTGTGCCATTATTTCTCTATTTACTCTAAACACATTCATACATGAATTCCTTTTCTTTTTTTCTTTCTTTCTTTCTTTCTTTCTTTCTTTCTTCCTTCCTTCCTTCCTTCCTTCCTTCCTTCCTTCCTTCCTTTCTTTCTACTTTTCTTTTTTGCAGTACTAGGGATTTATCTTATAATCTGTCAGTTGCTAAATTCACAGCCTTCCTTCTATTTCTTCTTCACCTGTATCTTACTGACAGTTTGCACTGCTGAAACTTTCTCTCCGGTCATCCATGTCCATTTTCCCATAAAATCAGTGATTTTTTTTTTCATTGTGCTGCATCTTGACTTTTTACTATCTCGGCTGTTGTTGACGTCTTCTAGCTTCATGAAATTATCTTGTGTTTTAGTTTTCACAGTTCTACAATCCTTCTCTTGAGTGTTTCTCCAAGTACTTTACTTCTGAGTCATCATGTTGGATAATCAGAACCCGAGGGATATTATCCCAAATCGACTTTCCCATATTTTTTCTTTCGTTTCCATTTATGACTAATGTGACAAAATAGTTCTTTATTCCTAGAGATAATTGAAGCCAGATCTTATTACTTTTTAGCCATGTTCAACCTATGTACTTCAAGTACCAGAAAGAATACACCATTTTCAGTGGAATGATAAAGGTGTTCGGCTTCTCTCAGGCCTACTTTTCAAGGACTGAGCATCCATAGTGGGAAAGATCATTTGAATTTACCTTTCAGCTTAGCTTTTAACTATGATTTGATTACTCCTTCAAAGAATGTTAAAATGGGGGGCCGGGGAGTTAGCTCAGTGGTTCTGGCGCCTGTCTTGCAAGCGCAAGGGCCCGGGTTCGATTCCCCGGTAACCACATAACAATACTGGGTGTGGAGACTCACGCCCAGCAGCAACCAGTACCACATCCACAGTGCCGGGCGTGGTGGCTCATGCCTGTAATCCCAGCACTCGGGAGGCAGAGGCAGGAGGATTGTGATGTGAGTTTGAGGCTGAGCTCAGGGCCAGCCTGAACCACAAACGAGACCCTGTCTCAAAAAAACCTTAAAAAAAAAAAAAAAAAACAGTCTCCTGGGAATCCACAGCTCCCTCGTGTACATCCACTGGTCTCCTCCACTCGGGCCGCACTTCCGTCTCCCCTGCTCTTACACAGCACCTGCCACTTTCTATTGCGCATCTCGTTCCTTTGGAACACAGAGAACTGGCCAAATCAGTGGCCCACTTTCATTATCAATTATCCCTGTGTACATGGGTGTAAGATTTATGAATAATACTGTATAGCAATTTGCAATCCCGGAAGACCATTTAGTTGAGGGAAGAATGTGCTTTGTGTCTTCTACAACTTCATTGTAACTCAGGTGCACAGGGCATAAACTTAAAGTTAAGCTAGCTTTGTTTCATTCACTACTCTGTTTGAAGACCTAAGCCTGTTATTTAGGTACCAGTTAAAAGGTTAGGAACAAGCTCGAACAATAAGTTGTTAATATTTCATCCCATTCAGAACTGTCTTATTTCAGCTTTTATTTGTCACTGTATCATCTTAAAGAATACTGACAGCCATTTCCTCTACACTTGGCTATTGTAAGACAAATGAGGTCTAAGGATACATGAGGTTGTCGTGTCTCTCTTGTCCCGCAAGGAAGAACACAACACACTGCTGGAGGTGCAAGCCTAAAAATTCCCCTTTATTTCCGCGTTAGCTCCCTTATATACCCTGGTTCGGCACACCCCCAACACACCTAGACTCTTCCAAATAGGGTCAACGAAGCAGCTTGTTTTTTACTCTGAGGCGGAGACTTACACCCCTTACGCCATCTTAGATCGACTCGCCACATAAGGTAATGATGATCGCTGAAAATATTTATTTTAACAGTAATAACTAATGTCGCTAAATTAAAAGATTTTGTATATATTAACAAGGAAAAATAATACAATGTGAGACCATGCTTCTGAGAACCTTTAGGAAAATACAAAGTGTATCAGTGAATATTTTATAGACTGTATAAGTGTTTATATATAATACATGCATACTATGTAGAACACAGAAACAAGATTTCTTCTTCTTATTTTATTTGACCTCTCTGTCCAGAAAATTCACTGAAAGTACTTGTTATTTTTATTTTTATAAACTATATTTTGATGTAACCATTGTATTGCACTGCATAAATTATTGTCCAATTTAAGTACATATTATGATAGTGTACCTATATCTTTGTTTACATGAGTGTAGGTACTCTGGATACATCTAAATGAATATATTTTTCCCAGTTAAACAGAAGTCTTCCCAAAGGAACTGTGTGTTTATGTAATTGGGCAAAGACCAGACAGTGAAATGCTTTCTGATGGATGCTAACAGGAATCTTGTCTGGTATCATCATCACTGTTAACTAGAGAGTCAACAAGCAATTCATATATATATATATATATATATATATATATATATATATATGTATATATATGTATATGTATATATATGTATATATGTATATATGTGTATATATGTATATATATGTATATATGTATATATATGTATATATATACACAGACATACACACATATATACATACATATATACACATACATACATATATATACACACATATATATATCTATATATAGATATATATATCTTAGGAAATGAACCTAATTTGTTCATCTTTGAATCTTCATTCAAAAATAACATTTTGTTTCATTTGACTGAATACTCTCGTATGTTTCAAAATGATTTTGTGACCAACTGATTCAGAGCAATGGGGATGGTATAGAATCGTATCAGCTGCATCGTGAGTTGTGATCAGGGACACTGCAGACTGCACACCCCACCCTCCTGGATCTCTCTCCATGTCCTGCTCTCCTGCTGTAGGTGTCCTAGGTTCCCTGCAAGCCAAGTGTCTCCCTGAGTGGAGAAAGTGTTCTTCACTTAGTCAGGAAGGGGTCAAGGTCAGATGACACACAGTGAACCTGTAGAGTGCCTGGCTGACGACAGGAAGTTTTATCAAGGTGATAAATGAACAGCTGAGGATTCTTGTCCCCACAAAGGCTGAGGATCAGACAGAAGATGGCTGAAATTCCTCAGGACCTCGTGTTGGTTATCCCTCATGTCCGACCTTCAAGTGAGAGAAGGTTGCTTCTCTTCTTGGGTAAATTCTCTGAGCTCTTGAGCGGCCGTGGTGGGAGCGCCCCACTCACTCACTCAGTTGGCATTTGTCCCTCAAGTTCCCTAGTCTGGGGAGGCTCCTTCTCATTTGTGTACATTTTCCATAGTTTCCCCTCACTTTCACGCTGCACCTGTTCTCCTCATATGCCTTGTAGAGGCCAGGCAGAGAATGATACCAGGTGAAGACAAATCTGAACACATACAGGTGCATATTTGTGTTCTTTACACTTTCTGCAAGTAAGAGAATGATACCTTGAAAACTCTCCAGTTTCAATCAAAATAATGTGAACAACTTTGGTCACATAGGAAATCCTTCTTTTCTGAGATCAACTGATGAACATTCCAGTGAAGTTTTTACTACTGTAAATTCCGTAACCATTTTGTCCTACTGTGACTGATTTTCCACTAATCAGTGCAGTCACTTAAGGAAACTAATTGTACCTCCATTTCCTTGTCTGTTTTGGGAAAATGATTATGAGAGAATTAATACTTTGAAGTGACAAACAGGATATAAACCTCAGTCTTGACTAAGGGAGAACAATTTTTAGGTCAGTTGCTCCAAGCCATATTAAATAATTTATTCTGTCAATTTTCTTTGTCCTACTGTCAAATGATGTTTTTCTCAATGCCAGATATCACTCCTACCAGGAACACTCAGGGTCTACATTTGTAGGTACTTTTTGTATTACATACGAACATTCAAATACAGTATAACACAACATATATCCCGTGTCTTTTTATTTTTGTTCTGCATTTGTGTCATTCTGCCTCAGTCACATAAACACACAGTATAGCATGGATCAGAACAGAATATAAATTGTGCAGAATACCATAATTGTACTTAAGATGTATAATGTAAAGGTACATTTCAAATCAATGGAGAAAATTATTCTCCTACATTTTACAATGGGTACTAGAACAATGACTAAATGGTTTTTGAGAGGGAAAAAAAATGCATTAAGACTATTAGAAAGTATTTAAAAACAAAACTTAATTTCAAATATTTCCAGTACTTAGGTGTGTAAACTGAAACTAAGAAATATTAGAAAAAGACAGCAAAATATTCATACACTCAATTTATTGACACTAGGTTAGAGGATTTTTTTCGTTGCTACCTTATCAAGCAGCCACATGTTGAACGGTTTCCAGGCCCGCAGACAAGTGAGGCCGGCTCCTGAGGCCGGAAGTAGGGTTGGCTCCTTGGGCGTTTCCAAGTGTGGATCCGACTCACTTCCAACAGAAACCCCGCCGGCTGGTCCAGGCTTGATCTTTGCTCCTACAGGCCGCTGTTCATTCTCCCCTGGGTAACAGCTGCCCTGAAACACAGACCACGCCACACCTATTTACTGGGGCCCGAGAACGTCTTCTCCTTTTCAAGGTCTTCTCAGATAGTATCTTTATTTTAAGGTTTACAGTCTTCCGTGCACCTGCAGATTTCTTTCCTCCCACACAAGCTCGGTGCTCACAGGTGTCGAGAGGAGCTGTGACCATCTCATCTCTAAGGAGCCCCTGAATTTACTCCAGAGGCAACATTCTGATGCAGGCACTGAAATGGGGCTCACCGTGACTCCTTATGCTTTCTGGACTCTGTACCTCCACATAGTCATTGCCAAGGTCCATAGGCATTGTCAGGGAGTCTACTTTCTCACATAGAGCTGTTATCATTAACCTATAAAAGATCCTTATAAAGCAAGAAAAAATATTTTTTTTTTCTGACTGTGGGGTAGGATTGACTTTCATTGCTAAGTTTATTTAACAAAGTAGTATGTAAAAGATTCAGATTTTGACTGATTCCTGTCTATGGTAAAACAAGTTAAGGTGTGTTTTTAAACATTACAATAATAAGAAAGACATTCTGTTGTCTTAAAACTTATAAAAGGAAGTATGTCATGATATTTTTAAAATATGTGTTTTATTTTTATAGTTAATAATTCAAGTTCATTATAGAAATTGTGGCCTGTAGAATATGATAGAAGTAACATGGTTAATGTTCCTAATGCACAAGCACACTTAAAAATTTATGATCATATCTGCAATACTCTTTACATTCCAGTTTTTCAAGGCTGATCTTTATATCCCAGGTAGTGTTTTAAAGCACATGTTCTATGCTCACTATATCTTCAGCATTTTAGAAGTACATGGGGAATATTAATGAAAAAATTGAAAGGCTTTGGCTTATGTGGATCTAACAAAGTGAGATCCTGTCTCAAAAAAAAAAATGCTTGTGATACGCTGTACTGTGAAACAATGTAAAAGTGATTTTCCATATGAGTCTGATTTTATCTGTATGTATTGAACAGAAACTTTCTAATCACCAATCACCATACAGATAGTAAGTGTCAGAATCTGTTTAGCTGAATGGAATTTATTTCTCTGGATTGTATTTCTAAATGTTCTTTCCTAATCCAAGTTTGAAGAATATATTTGCTCCTAAAGGTTTGCACTTTTTCTTTGGGTAAAAGGAGTTGCAGAACTGGCATGCATGGATTGTTTTAGGATTGTGGTTAGGTACCAGTCCATGACCTCCAGAAACAGTGTATCAGCTCCTGCTCCTTGTGCCCTGTGGGCTTGTGCAAGTGTCTCCTACTTATCATCTGCTAATACGCAAAATCATGCTGTGTGTGTAAAATTACCTTTTCAGTTTTATCATATCTGCAATTATGATGCACACCTAGTGAAATAACTTACCTTTTTTTTCTTTTATTGATAAAAGAAAAGACAAAGTAGACAATTTGACTACATCACATTTTTAAATGAAATTCTACTTAAGTTTTTGGGAGGATTAAGTAGGCTAGTGCATGGAAGATGCTAAAATGTAGATGATTCCTGCATGCAATCCTTGTCATTTCTGGTATTCTCAATTATAATTCATCTGTGATTATGCAGAAAATTACTACTGTGACCTCCATAAGTCACTGTACATAAACAGTACAGTGTAAGCCTGTATCTGATCCCAGATTTGTATCCATCTAGGGGAATATCTTTTTGTTTTTTTGGTCTCCCTTCTCCTACAGTGAGATTTGTACTAGGTACTTTTAGATGTTCAGTAAACACTTACTGATAAGGAAGAATAAAATCGTGGCTAACACTTGAAATGCTGGTAAAATGCATTAACCATGGTATTGTTAGCATTATAAGAAGTCACAGAAATATGTTGAAGACTCTCTTCCCACTGTACACCAGAGTGGCATAGGTCCATACAAAGGGTCAGAGCCTTTCATTCATGGGTCCATCCTGTACAAGTGGCAGAGAAACCTGTTAATCAGCTTTCAGTCTCCATGACCAAAGAGCTGAGCAAATCAACTTGAAGGCAGAAAAGGTTATTTTGGTTCTTGATGTTGGAGGTTCCAGTTCATAGTCCACTGGCTGCATTTCTATTAGGCTTGAAGTGAGGCAGAAGGTCATAGTAGTAAATGATGAATAAGTTCATATATTTATGAAGTCATGGCTGGAACAATCTGCTCACCTGCTGGGGATCCCACATAGGAACCTTGACAGCAGAGATAAAACCTCCAACCCAGGAGGCTTGGAGAGAACCTAAGACCCAAACCACCACAATAAATATGTAGCTGTCCATGTCTTTTTTGTATCTTAAACATTACACAAGTATTTGAAAGACATTTACTTTATACTATGGTAGAAAATAATGTTTTGTCTTGGAACTCATTTATTTTTATGTGTGGTTGGATCTGTGTGTCATATGGAGCATTTGATAATTAAAAATTAAGAAAATATTTTATTACTCAAGTACCCTATAGGAACAAAACTCTGCTTGCAAAAGTTGTTTCCCTATATACTTATAACTAGATAATAATTGTGCAATAATATTAGATTTTTCAAGTCCAGTGACTTAACCATTTGACCAATGCTGCTACAAATATTGGATTGTTATTAACAAATACTGTTCAAGAAGATATGACCGATACTCTTGACACAGTACTCTTTGGGAACAGGAAGATTAGAAAGTCTGTTTTAAGAACAGAATTATGGGGGCCAGGGATTTAGCTCAGTTGCACCATGTCTGCCTCAAAAGTGCAAGGTCTTCAGTTCAATCCACAGTACCAAGAAAAAGAAAATCGAAGAACAAAATAATGTCCTATGTAAGTACTGGCTGAATGTCAGAGTTGCCCAGTGATTAGGAGAGAACAAAATAATGCAGGTGAGACGGAATATACAAACAGATAAGGCAAGAGCATGAATCAAGATAAAATTCTGACCTGGAATCTCTGCAACATCTGGCCTAGAAAACTTACCCACAACTGCTTCCATTGGCTCCCTATTGGCTCAGGGATGGTGAAGATTTATAGACCATTTGCAAGTTAATGATGCCAAATTCTGAATTTTTGCCATCACATCCAACTCACTACCAACCAGAGAAATCCAGAAATGCTCCCCAAACCAATTTTGTAAGTTACTCTGCTTCAAGTTGCCCCCTATGTGAACAGCCTCCTATCAGAGCATATTAGCCCTCCCTGTCCTCTCCCTCTGCTTACTTTCCCTTGAGTCTATACTAAACATAAATAAAGATGGCTAGTTCCCTGGAACTAACCAGCTCCAAATGAATAGCATGAGATTTTTCACCTGTGGGTGGTCTTTATTCCCACAACAACATGAGTAGAATTGCTGAACATGGGAAGAGAATGGATGAAGGGGTTGTGAGAAAAGGACGTCGTAACTCACAGTTGGGGTTTATGAACCATGTGCCAGGACTGACATCACGGCAGGTGCGACTCCAGGAAGTACAGAGGTTTTGGCAGCAAGGGGACACATTTTGTTTGGTACATTTTGAGCTCACGATAATTAGGATGTGTAGGCAGAAATATCTTCTAAGACATTTAGAAAATAGCACTCAAACTGTAAAGTACACTTAGATCTAGAAATGCTGATTTGGAAATAGTCCTGGTAAGATAATAATTAAAACCAAATCATTGAGGCTAAGTTCCCGTAGGATCATGTGGACAGGGAGAGACTCAGAAGACACAGACATACACGCACACACACACACACGGACAGAGTAGTACCTTGGTTTTATTGGAGATATCTGGTAAATATCATCACCAGAGTTTTTAGGGTGACCATTTTAAGGCCTCAAAGTCAGTGTGGAGCACTCAAGAGGAAAGTGGGAAATGTAGTGAACTGTTATGATAATCAAAGACAAAGTTCCCTTGGAAAAGAAGGAGCAAGGGGAGGAGAAATGTATTGGTGTCAGAAGAAGCACGTAGGCTGTATTATAATTCAGGACTAACAGGAGGGGAAGAAAATAATATCATAAGAAGGAAACACATCTTCACTCAAAAATAAACAAGAGAGGGAAGAATGAAGGTACATAAGTACTTTTGAAGTGCAGTATAGGAAAAATGGACCATCCACTTAATACTATAAGAGAAGATTACCCAGAAAGACAAGAAGTTGAAAATAATATCAGATATTATTGGATATTAGGAAATTAATATATAAGCAATTTTTAAAAAATACGATGAGGCACAAATGCCACAGTTGTGTGGTAATTTAGTAAAAAAATCAATCAGCAATGAAAAATAGAAGCAGAATTTTTAGGATAGCAGCTTTGCTTTCCAAAGATAAGAAGCCAGAGAGGATTGTATGAAATGTTATCATCCAATTAAATAGAAGAAAGGTTAAGGAGAAACAGAGCAGTTATGGAACACTTCGGATTTGCAATCCAGAACTAGCTCATTTTGAAATTTTTTAAAAAATTGTACCTTAAAAAGATTTAAATAACTTGCCAAAATAGTTAAAGATTCTAATCCATCACTCTGAAGAGCAGCTTAAAATTCTACATTTATAACAAGAGAATCTGTTTTTAAACAATTCATGCTACTTATATATGCAGTCATTTGAGACACATGGCTGCATAGCCCATTTTTGCCTCTGAATTAACAATTGGAAAGAAGAGAATATAGCAGACTTTTCACAGCTTTTCTGAGGTACCAACCAGAGAGTGAAGCTCTAGGGGGACTATGGCATCCAAATAATGCTGTCTTTCTAAGGAGTGAGGGTTACAGAGGCAGCAGTCCTGGTGACAGTCATGAGACCGTCTCTAATCTTATCTTAGCCAGGCAATTCTGAAGTGAGATGAAAATGAATGTTGTCATGGTTACTCATTGATTTACATAAAGGTTAAACTGATTCTGTGAACTTTCACATATTTTTACAGATTTTCACATGAGTATTTCCAGTAACTAAAGGGTGATTGTATTATTCTGAGAGTTACAATTTACATTTTAGCTTCTTTTCAAGTACATAGGGATATATAATGTGGCACATTTTATGAGGAGCATTTTATTGCTTTACACATTACCAATTAGTGGAGCAGAATGTCAGTTAAAAATATTAAGATCTTTTCAATCCTGAAAAAATGTTTGGAGGAAGTCTCTGTAATACATCTATCTATAATTTGAAGTTATTTTTGCCAACCATACCAAAACATCAAATTTTTTATAAACTCTTAATGAATTTATTAATTTAATGATAAATTTTCAGAATTGTGATATTCAAAAGTCAAAATATTAAATATAAAGATGTATAAATTCTAGATTAAGACATATACATCTGGTTATGTTGAGCAATCTGTAGCACATCAGACTGCAGAGAGACAGGAATCCACTACTGAAACATCTTGCTTAATGTTGTCTTTCTATGACCCCAACACTGAAAGTCACTGCATTCACTGTTTTCACTGAGTATATTTTTAATGAAGATAAAATTTTACGCATACATCTTTAGATCTGAAGTACACAATTTAAAGCATAGACATTTATTCATTTTACAAAGATAGCAAAGGCACCTCTCCCTACAGACTACAAGGTAAATTCTGGCCCTCAGTACTTAGCAACAACACTTCTTAAAAACAACTTCTGAGCCAGTACTTTGATGTTTTAGGTTTGGAGTAAATTTTAATTAGACAGTGAAATCCTCATGGTAGCGCTGGGAGGTTGGTGCTGGTCTTGGTGTTAATCTACTTCGGTAGATTTTATCCTGGAAGACGAAGATTGTAGTTTTTAAAATTTTATTTCTATTCTTTCTACTATATATACTACCGTATTTTATAGCCAGTTAATGAATTCAGACAAATTTGAGGTCTCAACATAATGTTATATAATTAATTCTGTAGTATAATAAAATGTATCCAGGCTATTTAACACAAAACATTAAACTATTAGTGATATAAGACACTCACTAAAAATAGTCTTGATTAAAATGTAACTCACATACCATAAAATTCAACTTTGTACAATTTTTAAAATGTAAAATCCCATTTATTTTATCTTTTCAGAATTATTAGTCACTAATTTTATGCTACTTTAAACATTTTCAAAGGAAGCCTATAACCCCTAGTAATGATTTCCCATTCCTATCACCCTTTTCCCTTGAAATCTACAAATCTACTTTCTATTACTGTGGAATTTATCTCTCACTCTCATTGAGAAAATCATGTATGTAAGTCTGAGGAGACACACCAGGCCATATCCACCTCACTCCTGACTAGGAGCAATGGGGAACAGAGGTGTGGAGGGCTCTGCAGACACAGAGTGATTCCTCCATTGTAGGTTTGACTTGTGCCTTCCGGCTACAGATGAAAAGGAAGAAGCAAAGATGGCGAGGGAGCTTTTCACATTCACACTTGCTAGACTTTGCTGGTCTTACTTCACATACATTCTTCTGTCACAACTCAATCTCTTGGCAGTGAGCCCAGTGATCACTGTCTTATTCCACGTGTTATAAACCTAGCTGAAAGTCAAGTGTTCTCCCACTAAAAAGCGAGGTGAGATGGAAATTGAGAAACAAATAGAATTTTCAGACATAATGTTATACTCACTTGGACTTATTTGAAGTTTCTTAGGCCAAGAGCTGGAACATCAATAGGACAACCCAAAAGATTATAGACAGTGATTACAGATTTAGTAGATTTTGACAGTGACCCTAAAACATACAGTCAGTAAGTATGATATTAATAAATAGAATGAAAATCTGTGGGAACAGATATTCATCACTTGAATGCCACATTGTAAAATAGACTGGGAACTAATTGCTCCATAAATATATGTTGAATAAGTGAAATAGTTAGTAAATTGTCATTACATGCCATGTTATAGTTATGCAATAGACTTAAGTAGATTAATCACAGTATGGATGGATCACTATTGCATCTGTCCATGGGCCTAAGATCTGCTTTGTGAGAGATGATTTCAGCATTGAAAGACACTGAGAAGCTTTGAATATTATTGAACGAACATGAAATCTTGCATCAAACAAAGAATGGTTTCCTTCCAAAAAGTCTGCAGTCACCAGATATTCTTTTTGAAACACACATTTAGGAATTCATGTAGTTTTTGTTGAGAGTTTAAAATAGGCGTTGCTTTTCTGAAATGACACAATTTATTTTTCAAATGTGTTACCTGCCGGTGTGCTTCAAGGATGATAAGCTTGACAGTCCTGAAAGATGTAAAAGTTCAGGGTTATTTTTCTAATCATTATTTACAGTTCTCTAAGATGGATATCTGGCCTTTTAAGAAAGGATTTCTGGTAACCTAGCTCAGAAATAGCTATGAGAGTTAAATGAGTTAACTGGTTAATTGGCTAATACATAAGATGATATAGTGCCTAACATATATTTTATATTTGCTCAGTATTTTATACTAGTATTATCTTACTTGAGATCAGGCTAGATTGTTCTGAGAACAAGATTTGCTATACATCTCAAGACAACCTGAAACTCGCTCTGTAAACAAGGTTGCCTCAGCCTCCAGCATGCTGACGTCAGAGCTGCATAGCATGAAGCCCAGTGTGAGATGTGGTTACATTTTTATTCCACAATTTATTGTAAGAAGGGGTTTTCAGAATTTATTCATGCAACTTTTAGCTTTCACTCTCTTCTTTTATATTGTGCAAAATCTCTAACACATGGACATTTGTGAGCATTGATTTAAGATGCATAAAATATGGTAATATTATAAGAGTACTAGTGATCTCTGCTGATTAAATATCATTTTTCTAGACCTACCAAGATGTGTTTAAAATTACTCACAGTTACCTATTTAAAAGTGATTATATTGATTTAATATTTTGTTACAGAGCTGAGTATAGAGTTCAGTGAAAGCAATTGCCTAGAATATTTAAGGCCTCAGTTCCCTACCCACAATTGCACTAAATGAATGGAAATTGTTTTATAATTTTGACATTCTAAATTATTTTAATATTGTACCTCTTTCACCCTCCAAATTGCTCTTTTCTGTGAAATTAAATCAAGAAGATGTAAAGCAATCTAATACCTTTAGTTTTGGAGAAATTACCAACTGATGTGCTAATTACCTGTATTTGTTCAAAAGATGAATCCTGGGTCTGATAAATTCACTCACTGGTGCACAAATTTACCTTTATTAATACTGATCTGAGTGCCACAACGAAAGTTCTCATTATCTAGGCAATCATATGAACATAACTGAAGAATTCTTTCTTTGACATGGCAAGTTAGGACATTAGATTATAAAGTGACCAGTGACTTCCATTGAAGTTTCCTCGTGTCGTTTAGCAGATGTGTTTGCTGAATGGCGGCGCCTCCGGAAGTAACTAGAGAAGAGAAAACGCATTGAACTGACCGATAGCATTTGACTAGATGCTCACTCGAAATATAATTTCTTGAAACACATCGAGGATAAAGCTCCAACCTAGTCCCAGTGCCACGGACAGTTTAGTAACTAGTCTTTCATTACAGACTTTTTAAAAAATACATATGCATGGATGTTAAAATTGATTCTTCCCTCCTTAAACAAATTCCAGTACTTGATATCCTTGCCTGAGTCAGGCCTCACAAAGCACTGAAAAAGATGAAGATGGAGTTCACTAAGTTTCTGCGTTAGGCTGTTGTTGTCTGAAATCACCTCTCTGGCTCGGATTCAGCCTTAGGAAACCAGCTCGTCTACTGCTCGATTGACATTTCCAGAATCCCCAGATTCAAATACAAACAGTAACTTAAGAATCTCAGTGTTCACTGTATCTAATCAGCGCAGTGATGTTATTAACACAAAAAGGATGAACATTGGATTTATTGCTAATAAGTAAATATTCGTTTTCAAATAGAGATAAGCATTCTCAGTGTGGCTAGAGGACATGCATTACCTCATGGGCTTTTTATATTGAAATTCCATTATTCAGTTAAAAGCATCAATTTAATATTGCAAATATGCAGCATGGTGCTTGCAGGAGTAATTTAGCTTCTGATAGTGTTAAAAGAAATTGTTGTTTATGTATTATCAAGTCAAAAGCTTAGAGCGTTAAGTTTTTAATAATAAAATGGTAATAACAATTAAAATTTTGATCTGTGTATCCAGGAAGTTTATCGGACATTGGTAATATTTCCTTTCAGCTAAATGCTGATTCTAATCCCTCACCTTTTTTTTTTTTTTTTTTTTTACTTTCACCAATTTTTTTTGTATTGCTCAGTAAAAAGGAAGAGCAGAAAGGAAGATCACTAAGATCCGTTGGATGGGAGATACTTCAGAGAAGTTTCCCTTTTAACAAATATCAATCGGAAGTAGATCTCGTGAAATTATCTTCTTGTTCCTGTTAAACGTAAAGGATGCAGACAGTGAGGCTGAGCAGTAAATTAGGTTCCCAAGGTTAAATCGTGTGCTGAGGGTTCTGTACCAGGAGGGGGCGGTAGAGACTTCCTCAGAAAGCGCCCAACTCCGGAGTGCAGAGCCCCCGAGCCCAGACCAGCAGCTCCAGGGAAACTAGGTTTGGACGAAAATGTCTGAGGAATAATAGTTAAAGTTATAATTCTGAACCTCAATTTCAGTTTGCAGATTGAGATCAACATACTGTGATGTATATGGACACCTTTATGATGCATTTTCCTGTAACATTTCATGAACAGGATGTTAGAAACATTTTACTTCATTGCTTAAATGGTTCTTCGTAAGATCTTGTCTGATTCACTTTCATGCATGATAATCTTTTCTGAGAATTAAATATTATTCCTCTGTCGGTGAATTTACATGTAATGTTTCCTTAGAGTATGGTAAAAGCAGTTGGAACAATTATTACTCATATATCCTCTAAAACAGTGCCAGCTGCCCAGATATTGACCTAATAGTGTCAGTGAATTATAATTTCTCTGTCATTGTCTTACGTTACAGTTATCTAGACGTCACACGGTGGACTGCCTGCTAAAACACCACACATTCATACTTTCCTAGAGAGCTCACGGCTCTGCTAACTTCTTTACTGAGAACACAAATGATATACTCACTGTATGCTCTTTCTTTTGTTTAAATAGAACGGTGCTTAAATACCCAGAAATAGATTTTTGACACTTTTTGTGTGATGAAAATATAAAAAATAAATTCTATAACAAAATAAGAGAATAATACACTTGTATGATCTTCAAAGGAGTTGCTCAGCATAAAAAAAAAAAAGACAAAGCTAATTCATTGCTGCAAAAAAGGAAGCATTTTAAATGAAGTAAGCACAGAACTTTTTAATGAAGTAAGAGAAGCTAGTAGCATAAGTGAAACAAATTAGCACAGGCACTAAAATATTTTGAAATGGTAAAAGAAGTAATTTGGGGCATTGTTTGAACTTCTCCCTGCTTCTTATCTGTCTGTGGTTTCTCTGATGTGAGGAAGTGAGTATATTATGCATCTTCACTTACACAAAGAAGTAAACCCATTGGGGAGGTAAGTAATATGCCCTGACTATCTGATATCACTACCCTGCGTCAAAATAATACAGTATTTGAAAAACTGCACCAACTCTTTAATGAGAGCACCCACGATCTTCACAGGTGACTTGATTTGAAAACAGCATTTTGCCACATTTTTATTAGAAGCAAATGTCTTCAAGAACTTACTATGTATGACGGCTATGGAGTACTGCACTGTCCTTAGAACTGTTTATATCGGTGATGTTCTGTATCATTCAGTGATTCATAGACGAAGCAAGCAAATGTAGGAGAATTACATGATCACATTGGTGTGCACGTGTTATTGCGTGTGTGTATTTATGTGTACCCTTTATACTGCTAAACGAACATGGCCCATGGGGTTCTCTAAAGTAATATGTGCAAACTCTGTGTCTGCTGAAGTGTCCATCCTCCTCCATAGTGACACGCAAAGGAAAGAAGACAATAAAAAATGTGCTCATGTGTCATCTTTGCTTTAACCTGAATTAAAGCAATTAAATTCAACATGAGCTGATATAACTGGCAATGCTTTTTCAGACAAATATTCTAGTCAACACTGTCCAATTAAATGCATGTTAATTGCTCGTAGGACAAAATTTCTCATTAAATAATTACCATTTTATGGTGTTTGAGTTAAAATTGAATGTCAAAACTAATATAGAATATTTTTGGTTGTATTTTTCTAGGTCTCAGGGTGGTGAACTTTTTCTTTGAATTCCTAACCTGTGATTTTATGGTAAGATTGTAATTAATATACCTAATTTTAGAGTTATTTGTTTTTATTATCTGTTTGACAATATGTGGTTTTTAAACCTAAAAGGAATTGGGGTGATTCACTGGATATTTTATGAAAAATGTTGAAGAAACTCTGTGGTATTTTCTATCAAAAGATTTGTTCTTGGGTGTATTTTATTAATATAGTTGTTTTTTTGATATAGTCTTTCTTAGACTCTAAGTGAATTTAAACGCATGTTACAGAAAGCTGAAGATTTATACCACACCAAAAAAGTATTCTAGACGTGATTGACAATTTTCTATATTAAGTTTTTCATAGTGAGGTCTATGTGATGTCAATGAATAGAGACAGTGAGTTATTTAAAGTAAAACTTATTTTATCACCTGTCAAGATTTATCAAAACTAGGTTCCTTTATGAAGATTTAATGTCCAAGCTTCAGGGAATTGAAAGTAACATGTATAACTGTAGAAGTAAAATAAGAAATAATATGTGATTTCTCAGGTAAGTTTTACACAATGTATTTGTATAATAATTGACATATATATATATAGATAGATAGATAGATATGGAAATACTTGTGTATGTGGTGAAAGATAATTTTAACAAGGTAATTTATAAAATTTATATTGTTAAATATTAGACATGCTAAAGGTATAGCTCATGATAAATATATGAAATCCAGATAATTTGAACATTTGTGTTTTGAAATATGGAAATATGAAGGCAATTGATAGAAATTGCTAAATGGGTTTTTAGGTTCTTGAAATGTAGTTTGAAGAAGGTGTTTTATGTGGCCTTAGGTAGTAGCCATCTCTGTGAACTCTCAGGCGATATTTCTGGTTGGAGTTTTTAGAAACCTTCACCATTGGATTATGAAAAGTGAATCACATATGGAAACAAAGGGATATACTTTTGACCTACCAAGAGGATTTTGCTAATAATGGAAAAATTTTTAATTAATTATTTGTATATGTGTAGAATAATAATTTTGTAACCAAGATCTACATTTTAAAACATGCACTTATGTAATTATAAATGCACTTAAAATTTTTGTGAATTATTATGACTTATGAAATATTTAAAATAATATTTAAATATGACAGAATATTTAAAAGATTTACTGTTATCTCTAATATTTTTAATTTTCTTATATAAATATACACAGACAAATTATTTATCTCAAGTACAGCCTTCCTGAATTATCAAATGAAGGCATGCATGTAAGTTTTAAATTTTGCAAGAGCAGTAGAAGTCCCTCGATGCCTCTGTTGTGCTCTTTCCTGTTTGCTGTCCTGGTACTGACTTATAAAAGTATAATTCACACAGTGTTCTGCTTTCTTTCATTTAACATAATGTTGGTGAGATTGCTAGCATGAAGGCAAATCACTCGTTTTTATTGCTTTGTAAGGTTCAACTGTGTGAAAAATTCCAAATTTTTGACCGTTTCTAGCATTAGAGACCATTGAAGAGCTTTCATATTTGGTTCTTATATACAGTAGTGATATAGTCATTAAGGATACGTCTTTAGGGACATGTGTGT
Organism: Petromus typicus; assembly: GCA_004026965.1. Classification (NCBI taxonomy): domain Eukaryota; kingdom Metazoa; phylum Chordata; class Mammalia; order Rodentia; family Petromuridae; genus Petromus; species Petromus typicus. Next base: position 44,939 of record PVIR01006155.1, on the reverse strand, counting down.
GTGATTGTGACTATATAGTCCATGCTAAATCTGCCATCGTGGATGGTGATAACTTATCACAGTGACTATCAGTTTTGAATGCAAGACAGGAGAGTTCATTTGCACCCATGGTGACTGATATTTTGAAATTTCATTCTTTTCATTCTAAGCACTTTGCCATGTGTATTATGATGTTTTCATCTGAATATCCTGAAGACTAATAGCACACATTTTTTTATGTTTGTCTTGCTTCTGTTTTTGAAGTACTCTAAGCTTGTTACCTTCTTTAATGGGTCAGTGTTTTTTTGATTATGCAGTGACTTCTACTTGTGCCATCACTGCTGTCTCATTGTCTTGAGTAGATCCAAAATGCTTGCCTTTCATGGTCATTTGCATTTGAGGAAGAACTAGAAGTCCCACAATGTCAGCCTGTAAAGATGAGACTGTAAATAAGGCTCATCATGTCTCTCTGGTCCTGCCTTTTCCTGTGACCGGCAGTTGGCAGCAGCATTTACCATGTTGCTGACTGAACCTTGTAAAGACCCTCAGGAAGGAGAACTCCCAGAAGTGCTTCAGGAAGTGGCACAAACTGTGGGACAAGTGTACTCAAAGGGAGGGATGGTAAGGAAGGTACTGGTACAGCTTTTCCAACAGTAATTATTTGAAGACTTTACACTATGCGTGTTATGATCAAACCTTGTACATATAATTGTAAAATGCTTACCTTAGTAGCTAAATTAAATAATAATCAGTACTTTCATACTTACATGTTAGGTTTACATTAAAGACATAAAAATGTATGATAGTTTTCCATGTTTATCAAATATATATTTTTATGGGCAGAACTAGATTCCTCATATCACTATCTTGTACCTGATAGAAAGAATGGTACAAGAATAAGTATAACATTTGTATTAAAATTCTGAGTCAATTATCTATATTTTTACCCAGATTGTAGTGTCTCACTGTGCATAGTACTTAGATAATATTTGTTCTTCTTCTAGAAATAAGAATCTTGATTTTGAAACATTCATTTATCCATAATAATTCTGTAGCCATTGTTCATATGGGCCTGATTACTGCTTCGGCCAGGGAGAGACCTGAGCATCGCCCATGTAATGCTCAGTGTACTGGCATACAGAATGCAAGAGTGGTGCAGTCAGGGAAGGTTCCACCCAGATTTCCAAAGAGGGATTGAAAACCCAGGCAAGAGCCCCTGACAGGGCACATAAAGCTGTGACAATGAGTGCAGAGCTTCAGTGGCAACCCTAGGAAGATGATAGGAAAATGGACTGTTAGCTAAGCAGTGCGGGAGAACAAGAGAGCAGTAATGTAGTCTACAACTCCAATGGCCTCCTTATTAAAAACTTCTGTAGCTCACATTTTACCTCCATAGATGGCACTTATGATGCTACAGGTTGAATGTTTGTCCTGCTGGCATTGGTTGTGGTTTGATCCAATTCTCTTCTATTTTTCTATGCCATTGTAGAGTAGGAGGATATATTCTGTACCATTGTACCTGGGGATTATGTACCTGGTGTTTGTTTTTTACTGGATTTCAATTAACAGTTGCCTTGGAATCTCAGAGAAGATGGCACTTGGACTTGTAAAAGTGCTAGAAAAGCTGAGATTTTGGAGAAGAGACTATTCCATTTGGGTTGTTCATTGTATAGTTATATTATGTTAGGAAGAATTATGAACTTCCTGTTTTTATTTGTAGATAAAGTGTGGCTCAGTGAAATGTGTTTGGGTAGTAAATTTAAAGGAGTGGGATTTGAAGGTTAGGGTAGAGTTTGAACCTCTGCCCCATGGATTTGAATAGCTCACTTTTAGGTGCATCTGGGTGAGTCCTTAGGATAGTTTATTGTAACATGCCAACTTGAGTGAATTAAAAGCACCTGCTGGATCAGAAGAGCACAGTTCTATGTGTCTCTGTGGATGATCAACATGTATATCAAACACTGAGGAAGGAGGACCTCCTTTGGATGTGGGGGCAGCAACCACCAGGCTGGCAGCGTTGATGGAGTAAATAGGGAATGGCAAAGGAGTTCTTCCGTTTTGCTGCTTCAGAGAAGCACTGGGTTTTGCCATTGCCTTTGGATCTGTCTCCAGTTCCTTTAGTTTCCAGGCCAGCTTCCTCCTTGCAGCACAGGCTCTATTCCTTTCCAGCCCCGACTCATACCAGACTCTGCAGTGAGCTCCAGGCCTTGACCATTCGACTTGATCCTCCAGTTCTGCAGCACACAGACAGCCATTGGAAGGCTTCTTCCCTATTTGTTTAGAAAGTTTTTGTGTGCCAACTTAGGAAATCCTTTCTATCTCCCTCATGTGTGTCTGCATATCCTTTTTCCCTGTTGCTCTGGTGAAACCTCACTGATGCCTATTTGACTGCCTTAGTCTCTTTCTCATTCCTGGAACAAGATCCCCAACACCCACAGCTTAAGGAGAGGTTTATTTCAATCCACTTTGAAGCTGGTTTTGTCTTGGCGGCCGGCCATCTCTGGACTGCTTTCACATGCTGCTGATCTCCTCCTGTTTTGCTCTCTGACCACACTCTAGATATCTTTCCTTCTCCACTTTCTTTGGCCTTTGTGTTTCTTCTTTGGATCCAGCCAACTGTAGACAGAAGCCACGAAGCCAATGAAATCACTCCTTCTATGAATTATCCTTGTTAGCCCTTGTATTGCACAACAGGAAAGATGAATAATACATATATGATAGTGAAGAAAAGGTAATTTCTAAGGTTTTTATTTTTTCCTTTAGTCCTGAAATTTAGTGATCCTCTCACTGGATGCTAAAGCACCTGAAGCTTTTGACATGATGTCACTGATAGGACAGAGGAAAAATCTTTTCTCCTGTAGGTGAATGGATAATGTCTTCTATTATGCATGGGAAAAATAACCTCTGTTTTCCCTGTAAGAGAGTTTGCCATACATACGATGTATCCTTCTTTAAAAGCTGATGGGAGAAGACTTTGATGACAACATATGCAGAATTGCTATAAGAGGACAGAAAGAAGGCATTAGCTAAAAGTGTGTTTGCTGACCCGGGACAGCCTGGTGCAGTGTGCGCTGAGGCAGCATTGGATCCTTGAAGTCTCATCACTCTCTACATTGGGGTCCTTAGCTGGCTTATTTTCCTCAAATGTTTTTCATTTTCTTGGAAAATTTATGTGTTACAGTTAAAGGGATTCCTCCAATCCAGAAGAGCCAGGAGATTTATAGGCCCTGGGAAGTGTTGTGTGCTACTAGTGGTGATCGCTGCTGCGACTCCCCATAAAGCCTCATGGAACTGAGAAGATGCCCTGAACTGTGCATTCCCGTGACTTGGGAATTTTCCTTATGTGACATGGGATGAAAAAAGTCCAAATAAATTTGTTAGAAAGCTTTCCGGAAAGGGCTCTAATATAACTCATGTTTCTATGAGAATTGCCAAATGTATTAGCCAAGAAAAAAGAAAAGGATAGCTTGTGTTTCCATTTTAAGGAGTGTTTTGAAAGAATGGAACAAACATAAATGTTACACTTCATGTTAGCCAAAGGCTGAGAAATAATAACAGAAAGGTTAGCATAATAAATTACTGCTTTCCGGACATAGGTAATGGCAAAGAATAATAATTCAGGATGATTTAGTGTATTTAAATATCTATTTTGATTCATATACTTAAAATGTAAATATAATTAAAATCATGTGCATCAAGACAATTTAAACTAAAACATACATGAGTAGACTGTTCCTATATTGAGAATTTTTGCTGATGTCCAAGTGAGATCGCTGACCTATGAAAATGAGCCCCTTGTTGTAGAGAATGAAAATGTGTTGTTGGAGTGTGTGGCTACGTTTGAGACATTTGAAACTGTCCCTGTTTGGGCTGGAATGTGGCTCAGCCACACCAACCTGTGTCAAAAGCACAGAGTCCTGAGTTCCATCTCTGGCAGCCACACCCCAAAAGTCCTGCTAATGATTCTCACTATTGAAAAAAGAGTTAAGTTTTGAAAACTGGTGAGAAAATACCACAGCACGATGTCAGAGACATGAAGGGGAATAGCTACTTCTCCAGCAGTTGTGCCGTGTTTGACTCCCCACTCCTGCCATTTACTCTTTGAGTAATAAAAGTGAGTTCCATTCTCTTTGCCTTGGGTTCCTCATTCCTCAAAGGGAGGATTATAATAGTTTCCAAATGATTACTCATGCTTTACTGTGTGTAAGCCGCTTGTTCACTACAATCCCTGAAGTATAATAAAGAATGAAGTGTTAATTAAAACAGTAAAAACCCGAGTTGCAGAATTAGTCAAATAGCTATAGCAAAAATACTACTGATCATCGTCATCATCATAATAATAACAGCAGCACAAGGAAAAGGTCACTGCACTGGGCCAAGCAAAAGTCATTGAAATCCTAACAATTTATTTACCAATATATATTTTCTTTTCCTTAAATAAGTATTTTTATAATATAATAATATTCCCAAAAGAAGTATAGCCACATGTTCAATATACTTTATAAAATGTATTTTAAGCTATTAATTATTTTAAGAGAAGCTAGTCATAAAAGCGTTCAGCAGAGACATTCCACAGGAAGGGAAATCTCTAAGAAGAGACGGAACTCAGAGTAAAGGAAAAGCATTGATTGGAATGATGCAGGCTCAGCCGCTTGAGGCTGACGGACATTTTCAACCAGAAACTGAGTCTTTCCTGCTGACTGGAGCATTTGAAGGACATATCTTCAGAGTAAGAAGAACCTGGATGTTTCTTTTACATCCTCTTTGTGACCTTCCACTTCAATCCACAGCCTCTGTTTAATACAGTCATTATTACTAGCTAAAATAATTAGTCTTTACTGGGGGGCTATGTTGTTGTCTTCTAATCAAAATAAAAGTCAAGTGTAGCTCATGCTTTCTGAGGATAGAAAAATGGAAAATTAATATAATAATGTTTCTTCCAAATAGTCTCATTGAATTTAGGTGATACAACAAGTATCTTTACAATACTGCTTTAAAAAATTTCCACTGATCCAAAATTACATACTTTCTAGAGGAAATCGTTATATGTCTGAAGACCCAGCCAAAACTCTTATTTAATGCTATTAAAAAGTTAGAATTTTAGTGCTGGACAAAATATATGTATCTATTTTAATACACTTAATTGAACTTGTGATTTGAAAGGGGTTACTTTTTATATCGAATATGTGCTGCATTAACTCTGTATTGAGTAGCTTTACTTTTTATTTATAGGGTACATAATGAAAAATATCTAAGCATATCTTTTAAAGTTCAATATTAAAAGTATCCATATATTGCTACTCGGTCATTCTCACACTTTCAGTGAAGGTGTTCTAACCACAAAGGTTTTTATAATGTATATAATGAATAAAAAAGCTTTTCAACCTGAAGTTAGGATTAAAAGACAGAGAAAAGATGAAAAATAAGGACTTTTTTTAGCCTTGATGCTAGGAATAAAAAAATTATAAATATAGGTTACAAAAGAAATTAAAGTAAACCATTGATCCTTTTGGGATTGAAATGTTGAACTGACTTCCATATCATCTCTGTGCAGGCTGAGTTGTTAAGTGAAATTAATTCCACTTCTTAACTTGAAGGCTTCCTTGGTCTGATGTAGAAGGTAGTTTGTCAGTAATGATTAAGATTTTCTTGGAGATGAAGCGCTCTAACACAAGAACACTGGATTGTGAAAGACCCTGTGTGAGCATCACAGTTTAGGGCACTAACATGCACAGGCCCCCGGGGCATCTCCAACTTAGCGTGCTTAACATGCACCTTCAGCTGCTCTCTCGTCCCGAGCATCTGACTTGGGCGATATGAGGTCCAGTGACTGATCTTTCAACCCAGCATCCCGAGTGTTCTGTTGGAACACCTTGCAGGAAATTATTTCTGAAAAGAATGCAAAGCAGAATATATTTTTATAGAAAGATTAGGGGGGAAATATATGAAAAAGAAGCAATGATGAGAGAATAAAAGGAACTCCCATATTTGCAGTTAAAGAGAATCACTAGTCTTAAACTCCTCCTAATAAAACATGTAAGACTCTTAAACCATTAATGCCTGTTTCACATATTACCAACAAAGCTCATAGTATTTTCACTATGCAAAGATTAGTTGGGGCATAAGCAAGACAGAAACAAAAAGAATAATTTATGCAACAATTCAGAGGAAAGCTAGCAGGTTTTAGTTGAAAATCAAAGAACTAGTTACAGGTTGAGAACTGAAAAAAAGGAATACATACCCAGCCACGTGATGACCTGACCTTTCCACACAGGTATCAAATCTTATTTACCACCTGGAAACTAAGGGCTGAAGATTTGTGTGTGATCTTTATTGAGTTCTTATTTATTCCAAAAGTATTTCCTAAATCCAAATTTAAATATGTTTTCTTTGAAATATTGTGAGGACTTATCCGCAATGAATAAAATTTTGATCATCTTGATTTTGAAATAGTTTGAAACCTATGGTGGGAGTATATTTCAGCGCACCTGTGATAAACTGAAATATCATAACTCAAATTGATTTAATACACGTTATCTACTGAGCATCTCAGCTTAAATGCACAGTAAGCTACTGGAGCACTGGGCCGTGCCTTCGTGTGGAGTAGTTTGCTAGGAGTCACTACTTGCTACTGTGCCTTGTATCAACAAACTACAGAATTCCATGTTAACCATGAAACACATTCAACATTCAAAGCCCAGTTTCCACTGTAGCTTCATAAACTGCAGGTAATCCATGAAGAAAAGTCACTTTTATTTTAGATAAAATAGACATTTTCATGGTCAGTGAAATTTAAGCCACTTAGTCAGTTATCAGAACTCTCCTTTATGGAAATTCAAACTCTCTACCTTTGAACTGTGAAACTTTGAAGTTTCATTCTTAATATCTGAATTTGTAAGTGATGAAATTGAAACTTACACTCAGTTTCCCAGTTCTGACTTTGAATTCTATACTGAAACTCTGAAAATTCTTCTTAGAAATTTGTTCACATTCTAAGCCTTTGAGCAAAATACAGACACACATAATAGTGTTTCTAGTATCCATGGAAGTTTTATCTTGGGTAATATACTTATCTTGTGGAATCTCTTTCTAATCTCTCCTCCTCTCGTGACTCTTACCTGCTAGTAGATAATACAGTTTTGCTACTGAGGACTAATACATTTAATTAAAAAGATTCAACTGTGGTATATCTCAAGAACATGGATATTTTAATGGTGAAATTAAAAAAAAAATCTTGAGTCATTTCATTTCAATAAGATTTTAATCATACAACAAAGGAAATAGGTGTGATATCATGGCCTTCAAAGTCATCTTTATGCCTTTTAACTATCATCAGATGGTTCAAAGCTAGTACAATAATTCAGCAGTTATTGCATATCATGTTTCACATCTTACTAATAGCTATGGAATCCTAGATCAAAATTCTTTAACTCTGCTCATTTCTTTACTTCGTATTCAGTCCTTAAAATCTTAATATATGTTAATCTATAAGTATAACTTTAGCTATTAAATCCAACTCTGATGTAGTTAGTGTGCTTTTGGAAGCCTGAGCCTAGAATAGGTGGTGTAATATATTCTAAGTAGCCAATGATGACACAGTCCTTAATAACAAAGTTGTCCAAAGTATAGAGAGAAAATAGAATTCTACTTGTGACAGGTACTTTCAATGAGTATTTATGAGAAATGGGTTTAGTGATGTTTACCTTTTATAAAGTGCCTCATATAAATGCATTAGTCTTAATATATATATACACACACACATATATATATTATCACCTCTTCACACCTTCAGAAAGTCTGTCCCTACCTGTCAGGCTCACACATGATTCTGATTAAATAAATTATCTACCCATGAATCTCCTAGGCTTAACTTTTAATACCTAGTCCACATTATTGCTATTCTATATCTAGCTTTTCCTCTGCTCCCAACATGTCAAAAACAAGTAATGTAGTTGCTAAAGCTTTTCCATTTGTCTGAAGTCAAACTTATCAATTTCTATAAAAATGTGTGTGCTACCTCTCTCCCTGTTTGACATACTGTGGATATCTACAGAATCATGCTTATGTTTTTGTTGATTTGATCTGTTGATACTGAGTTTGGAAAAGTAGTAAATGCTTTGGGAAAAGGAGGTTTAGAGCATATTTAAGCTTACTAAGGCCTTTCAAGAATATATTTGATTCTAGTAGCAATAAAATAGATAGGATTTCATTGTAAAGCTGAGCAGAATTCAGCTTCTAATATGTCAGCTTTACATGACAGATTATTAATAAACTGCCACTGTTATCACTTGATACCAATCTTAGAGACTGCCTTTTTTGAACTTGAAATGCTAATGTATTTTTTAAAGTAATCTTTACTCTGTGAGCCAGTTTTTCCTTTAAATATCTAATTTCTCTGCTTTGTAGAAAATATTGGTTTAATTTCATGATTCTAATATATTCCAAAAAGCTCTACAGTATTGAGTTGATATAGGTGGATACAGATTAAGTTATCATCATCATCATCATCATTTTTATATGAAAGTCAAACCAAGACAGGGTATGACTAAAGAAAACAATTTACTTCCAACTTGTTTTCATGGCTGTTTCTTCCTTTGTAACACAGTGATAAAATGAGAAGTTTGCCCCAGTCCATTGTATCTGTTTTCTCCCCTCTATTTTTCAGTACTCCTCTGTTGTGTTCACCATGCTGTTGTAGATTTTTCTATTCTACTGCCTACAGATTCCTGAATAACACAAAACACATTGAACAAAACACAGTGAATATCTGCATGCATGAAGCCCCATGTGGTACTAACCAGGCCTGTTTAACTAGGAGCCTGGAGAGCATTTACAGTTCTAGAGGGCTGGTGTGTTCCAGTGGCCACCTCCAGCCACTATAGGGTCAGCACTTAAATTCTCAGACTTGTGTAACACTGTATACCCATCAAAAATCTCTAACCATAACATGAATGAGCTACTTCACATTAAGTTGTAATTAGTAGATTAAGAACATAGTTGGGACAATGATGAAGAATATGTGTACAATATCAAAGAAAGAAAAAGAGAGTGACAGAATGACAGAGAGACAAAGAAACAGGGGGCTAAGTATGAAAAATCTATAAATCCATGGATATACGATCCACTGAACTTTAGTTCCATGTATTTCTTCACTTCCACAATAATGATGAAGGTCAAAACTCTTGACTTGTTAGGCAAAGCTGAAAATAAGCATTCATATTCTAGTCATCAGTGTTTAGTGAGCACCTAATGCCCTGTGTCAAAATAATAAGCATCATGCAGTGAAGTCATAGGTGGGGCTTCTTCAGAGGTGGCTCCATCTAGGGTGTGTGGTGCTCAGGTTGGTTTGGGGTGTAATGTGAGGCTCAAGGACACCAGGATGAAGACTGTGAGTGCAGCCACCCTAAGTAGCCTAATAAGACAGAAGGGACAGAGAAAGTGAGTATTTCTTTGCTTGTTTCGCTACCTTCTGTGGACCATGAGCCATTTCCCCTCTGCAATGCTATGCTGCCTGGGAGCAGTTATGGACTGAAACCTCCACCAGCTCTGAGCTAAATGAACACTTCCTCCCTACCTTTGGGTATTGGGTACTTTGTCTCATCAATGAGAAATGTGGTCAGTGTGAGGATTAACAGATAAAAACCAACCAAACACCTGACACATTTTTTTTTCCATTTTCAGAGAATAAGTTAGCCTAGAGAAATGTTTCTCAAACTGTTCCATAAATGTTAGAATACTTCCCTCCCTAAAAACCTATCCAATAAATGATAATCTGTGGAATATAATTAGCAGTGACCCCACTGTGCATGCAAACTTCCTTCAAAGTCTGGTGTATGAATCTTTTAATATCTGGCCTATTTTATATTCCACAGGGTTTACTCTCTTAATGCCATTCCAGATATTCTAGGTCATAATGTAACCAGACCTCGCTTACCAGAAAGTAATGTTTCTGTATCACCACGTAAACTTCATCATTGGGGACAGTCACCTCATTTTACTTGTAGGAAAACCATCAAAGACCCTCTCATGGGGTTGCTTCTCTAACCCAAAACCCCAGACTTAGTAGAAAATAATATGAGAGCTATAAAATTCTGTCCACAGCATTGATAATTACTTTATTCTCAAGTAATTAAATTAATTGTACAGTAGAGAAATAAAATAAAAAATGAATAAAGTAAATAAAATTAAATAAAAGACCATGCTGAAATCAGTAGAGAAAAAACAAATCTGTAGGAAAAAAATCCTAACAGGATAGCATTAGTGTTGTCACCAATGAAAAGGCAACCAATAAATGATTCACCTCTTGTTCATCACTGTATATTTATTAATCTGTCTAGCATATCTGGCCTATCAAAAAGCAGAAAATGAAGTTATAGGTTTTCTGCTCTAAGTGACACCATCTGTGAAAGGATTTGGGAGGGATATTTGGTCACTTTTGTTTGCCTGTTTTTTTTTTTGTTTTTGTTTTTTGTTTTTTCATTCTGTCCTTGAGAGCTTTAACATACAAGGTCTTCAAAAGCACAAGGACCAGGGCCAAAGTTTAGTGATCTGTTTTCTTTTTACCAAGGACATTTTGTTGTTTCTATAATTACACAGTGAATAAGATATACAATTCCTAAAGCTTCGTAATGGAAAATGTGATTTTAAAAACTAGTTTATTTTGACATTTGTGGACATTTGATGCATTTTCTTGTTTCTTGCATCCTAAAAATATCAGAAATATTTCTGGTACAAATTAAAAGCAAAATTAAGAATTAAAAGGCAAAAAGCAAAAAAATCAAAAAGGAAGGACAACTCATCTTCTGCGCAGGCATCCCCGTACCACTGTAGAGTTATAGATGTAGCGGGGTGAACAGGATTTCCACGATTTCCTTTCCAATCATGATAAAGGTCTTTTTTTCAGACATGATAATTCATGGGAATCTGTTTCGCATTTTAAACAATATACATTTTTTATTCTAGAAGCATATCTCTCTCCATAGTCTTCATAATTATTAGTTTTAAATCTTTATTCAGTTCAGATGATTCTTAAAACAGGTGAAGAGTTATTGAGATTAAAAATGTTTGCTTTTAGTGACAAAATGAATGTAAATATATTTTATACTTATTGGTTTAGATAATTCCACTTTAGAAAACATTTGCTAATATTACTAAGTAACTTCAATAAAATCTTTAAGCTTTAAAGTTCCACTTACTAACATAAGGGGTATATATAAAAAATAGTAAACCTTGAAATAAAGCATTTGAGAATGATATCATTCAATTAATTTTTGTTGTTTTGTTTGAGATAGAGTTTTGCTATGTAGCTGAATCTATCTTCCAGCTTTCTTTGTAGTACGGGTTACCCTTGAACTTGGATCTTCCTGCCTTTGTCTCTCAAATGCTGGCATTATAGGTGTGTATCACTCTGCCTCTACTCATTCATTTAATGTGTATTAAGTAAGTCTTTCATATTCCAAGATAGGTTATAGCTTGAGATACTTCACAAAATAAGCTGAAATTAGAGTTTTCTAGTTTGTTTATCTTGAATTTATGGGAGGAGAGGAAGAAATATCTTAGGAATTGTAGTAAAAGTTAAATTATAAGATCTATTTTAAAAGCATTGATAATCCAAAGAGTATCACTGTTTTATGAGTCAATGCTTGACAAAAAGAAAAAAAAATCATTAAGCAAAGAAACTGGCATTAGTACAGGTGGTTTTAAATACAATGATTTTCAAATATCTACTCAGGTAGCTTTTGAGACATATGGTATCCAGTCCAGAGATGTTGGTGCAATAAGTTCAAAAATTGCTTAAAAAGAAAGGAAGACTAAACAAGAATTTTTCAAAATTTGGTGTTCAAGAAAGCCACCTGGCATATCTGATACACAGTATGGATTCACGGTCCTTATTATAAGAGATTCCAGTTTAACTGTTCTCAGGCTGAGTTATATTGGCCTGAGACCCATCCCAACCTTCTGCTACCCATTATTTTGGGGAGATTTGTCCTGTCTCTTTCTTGGATTAATAAAGGGAGAAACATTTATTTGGACTAATCAAAATTTGAAAGAAGAGTACATCATGGGTCAAGGCACCATTTTTACATTCAGAATGATGATCCAAATCTCCTACTGAAGTTTTCCACATGGGACCTTCCCATATTCCAAGGTTAGGGGAAGATGCCTAGTTCTGAAAGGTCAACTAGTGACCCTAAGAGTCTCTGTGCTTATTATGATTTACACACTTGGTATCTGCTTAGGAGAACACCATACGCTCACCCACTGAATTGACTATCAGCCTCATGGCTTTCATTCCTTCTTCACGTTATTAGTGTGCCTACTTTGTTGGAGAAGCGTTAAGCTAAGTGAAACAGGGAGAAGCAGAAGTATGGTACAAAGATAGATGGAGTCAAGTTAAAGTATGTTGAAGTCTGTGCATGTGAGCCAGTTCTAGTTCTTTAGTAAGAAGAGGACATGGGAAAATATGGCTTGGGCATACTAATATATCAGTGATCTCTTTCATAGATTATAATTGGATGTGTGGGATATTACTTAATGGAAAATTTATGATTTTGTTTATATGGTTGTAGAATGATTTTCAAATAATGTAATGTTTTAGCCTTGGCATTCAAGCCTGGCATCCATGATTAGCCAGGCCCACTAAACTGAAGCTGCTTATCTGTCATATGATGCTCAAGTGGTACTCTCCCTGCATTTTGAAATCGATCCATTCTTCATAGTTACTTTTAGTCCTATTATTTATTACCAGGGTACCTTTGCCATCCATCCATCATGAAGTTAATCCTGGATTTGGGGATATGTAGAAGTAAAGTAATTAAGGCTACCAAAAATAATATTATTAGCACCAACATAACAAAAATCATACAGCAGGTTTGGAACTTGCAAAGTATAGGATTCTCTGCCCAGCTAAGTATAATCCATCCATAATTTCCCAAGTGAAGTGTTATACCAAATATGCATGATGCACAAAACCAGTTTCTTCTCACATTTCAAATCTATCTGGATGACTTTGAACACTGACAAACAACATCAATATATTTGGACAAACATCTTGCCTCCTTATTTCCTATTTGAACTGTTTCTAATTCCACCAAAAATAAAGTGTCAGGATGAAAATCTAGTTTTGCAGTTCTTACAGTATAGTGGGCTAAATTCATGTAATTAAGATTTTATACTCTGAAAAATATTGATTTATTGATAACCATATTATCAATTCAGTCAATAATAAATATTTAGTAACTATGTTCTATGACCCTTCTTTCTCTTTGAGGCACTTTATGTGTAAGAGAGATAATGATATTCCCAAATGGACTTTAAACTTCAGTATGGAAATAGATAGTAACAGGATAGGTGGATAGCCTAATATTTTTTTACAAAAAACAGCTAAACATAGAATTGTTTAAGCAGACTCAGGAGATTGGAAGATAATTATATAGAAGGTGGGAAGTAGCATGATTTTAAATAGCATTCTTATAGTTCACTTTCTTAGAAGAGATTTACACAAATTTTCTCAGGAGACAGAGGTCTTGTCCACAGAGACATCAGAGGGAAAAAGATTTAACTCCAAAGCCGAAGGAAGTTTGAGGCTCAGGAAAGCCAGGATTGAGAGGAAGAAGAGGCCAGGAAAGAGCGGTGAGACCCAGCTTCAGAGTGCGGTCAGGACTGGGATGTGGGGCAGGAAGGCAGAAATGTGGCTCTAAATGTGTGAAAATTGAAGCTGTTGTGGGTTTTAAGCAGAAGAATAATATAAACCAAAATATATTTGAAAGGTAAGACTTGCTGAAGGCAGCAAGGTGTGAGGCAGGGTGATCTTGTGAAGGATATTGGAGCACTATGATAAGGTGGGGAGGAGACAGTGTAGACGTGGTGAAGCACAGCTCCAGAGGAAGGAGGTGGGAATGTCCAGTGCGTACACAGTGCATATCAGTTCTGAATGCCTAACCCATGTGATTCAGTACACTGGATGAGAGGTGTGAGAAAAACGAAGAAAAATGGCCTGGAGATGAGAACTGAGTAGCACGAAGAAGAACTTGTGGAAATAAAATGAAATAATAACTAACAGACACGCGAACATGGAAGGTCAGGAGATCAGTTTTGACGTGTAGTCTGAGGTGTGTTTGATATTCCCAAGTGATACATCATAAAGGCATTTAGATATATGAAGGTCAAGTTTAGAAGTTAATGAAAAAGCTAAAGATGTGTATAAAGTTAGCCTAGAGATGAAGTTCAAAAATGTAAGGTGAGACATTTGAATTAAGGTACTTTTCCCCTCTACATTTCCTACTGCAATTCTAAAAAAGAGGCATGTCTTTCTGTTTTGTGTCATTTGCTTGCTCTTCATCAAAATATCACTTCTCCCCAAAGGTATGAAATTAATATTTGCCTATGAAATGGCATTCAGGGCCAGAGAGTGCACTGGGACTCTTTTTTCCCCTGAGTAACATTTTATACACTCACAGCAATCATTCGATAATAAATTTTTAGAGGAAGCACTGAGTATCATTAAGAGTCAGTGAGTTCCATGGAAGTGACAGTAGTTACCAGACAGTGCTGCTGGGTGTGATTCAGGTCAGGTCTTGGTTGTGGTACAGTAGCACTGACGACAGCCCCTGTGCTCAGGATACAGCATTTTCCACCTTTTTGCTTTTCAGAAGCACTGAACACCTCTAATTATGAACCATGGAATTCTCAGTATTGTGCCAGAAATTATATTCTGGGTCTTGGATTTAGTCTTACTGGTCCACCATCTATATAATGAAGGGCTGTGTTAGTTCTCAGACAAATAAATATGCCCTACACTATCAGTTATTTAATGTGAGGTACTAACAGCAATAACTGCTCAAAATTCTTATCTAAAATGTGATAGAAAATTTCACTAGCAAGAAAACTGAGGACAGTTTAGATTCAAAGAGTGCAATGTAACTGTCAACTATCCAGGACTTCATAGTACACTAATAATTAATACAGACAGTAAAGGTACAGCAGAGTCCTATAAAAGAATGATTAGGATACAAAGAATGAATATAAAAAAGACAGGCATTCTACTCATGCATTTTTCTATGTATATGTATATTTTCATAAATATTATATACTCCATATGTGTTTGTCTTGTCTGTTTTAAGACAATTAGTTTCAAACTTATTCTTTTTCCATATAATGTAGTAGAAAATACTGCTTCCTAGCTAATATCTTCTGCTCATTGTTCTGTACTTGTATTTGAGAGCACAGGATGTTGTACTGTAAGTGTGAATTGTCCCCAGAACTTTGTAAACAAAGGGTTTGGTCCCAGTGCAGTGAAGTTCCAGAGGTTGTGCGAGGGTGATGTTCAGTGATTAACCATGTGAAGTTCACAGCCCCACGGACTTACTGGGGCTCAGTCCTAAGTGGGTAGGTAGGTAATGGGGCACATGGCCTGCAGGGGCTCTTGGCTTTGGTCCCTTCTTTTCTCACTCTTTTTATCTACTTACTTCTTTATTTTCTTGAGGTAAGCGGCTTTCTTCTGCACCCTCTGCTGTGCTAGTCTCACCTCACCACAGCCAGGAAGCAACAGAGCTGAGTGAAAGGGGGCAGAAACATCTGAAACCACAAGTCACATCTTTCCCAATTTATGTTTTTGTATTATGTTTTGTTTCAGCCATGGAAAGCTGACTAATATATAAGGATTAGCAATCTAGTATTTCATAACTTAGATAAATGCCAAGCATAGTTTCTCGTGTGTAGTGTACCATAACATATTGAATCTATTCTGTTTCTAAAATAGAAAACAACCAGGGAAAATCTCACTTAGAGAAAGAGGCATAACACAGTGATACTGATGTCTGGCACTATATATATTTCGTATAAGAATAATATAAATTGTGTGTCTGTATGCATATGTTTATCTGTCTATATTTTTGTAACTTAGAAAAGTTAATGAAATGATACAATTGAGCTACATTCAGAATTTACTACATAGGATTATTTTGGATATTAGTTCATTTCCTGTTTCTGTAACAAAATGCTTGAGGTTAGTTATTTTTAAAAGAAAAATGAGTTCACTATGTTGATATATATGTCATATTGCTGGAGTCTGAAAGGCCAGGGACTTGTGGCCCTATTGATTCAGCCCTGGTAAGGACTATGACAAATGACATCCTGTCAGAAGCATGTGTGGAAGGGATTATTTGTTGTGAGCCAGATAAAAGAGCCAAACTTGTTGTTTTATACTCATACACTTCCAGAAGAAGGAGCTAGAGACTTCTCGGGGTTACTTTAATTTTTACTGGGAGCAGGGTCTGCAATGAGCCATTTATCTTCAAGGTTCTACCCCTCACAGAACCATACTTGCAACCATGAATTCTGGGGACACTTTCAATCCATGCCAAGCTCAATGCTATTAATTTTGACTATTTCTGTATCTGCTGGCTTCTACCACGTCATGGTGAACTTAGCAATATGCAGTGCTGCAGAGAGTCAGGATTGTGGCCACATTCAGGTTAGCACAGGTAGAAAAGGCAGATAATGCAGCTGTCATATCCATCATAAAACATACTAGGAAGCCAGGGATTTGGCTCAGTGGTTCCAGCGCCTGTCTTTGCAAGCGCAAGGACCCAGGTTCGATCCTCGGTAACCACGTACCATACTGGGCGTGGAGACTCATAGCCAGCAGCAACCAGTACCATAGTGCTGGGTGTGGTGGCTCACGCCTGCTGTGATGTGAGTTTGAGGCTGAGCTCAAGGCCAGCCTGAACTACAAAGTGAGACCCTGTCTCAAAAAATCTAAAAATAACAAAAAACAAACAAACAAACAAAAAACATACTAGGAATCCTCCTATGACCTACAAGATCTGTAATGCCATATATTAAATATTTTAAAGAAAATGGTATGATATAATTATGAAACATACATTAGCAGTATTAAAATAACCACTTCTAAAAGTCTATGTTCAAAATGAAATATGTAATATTTTGTCCTTCTGTCTTTTCATGAAATCTAATTTTAGAATTGAGTCTACATCTTCTTAGTAGGGGGAACTATCCTCATAGCATAATGAAATTCCAAACAATATTTGACTAAAACATAATTCTAAAATAAAACTTACATAATTCAGAATATGTAGATCCATAAGCCAGCAAAATAAATTAAACTTCCTATTTCATTGATAAAGTTTATTTTCTTAAGTAGTTGAGTGTACTATTTTGCGTGGCTTAAGACATATCCCCTCTTTTTTATTTATGATCTTCTCATTTCACTGACTCTGCTTCCTCTGTTGATGAGACACATTGCTTCACCTGTGATTTTTTTTAATCTCTAGTTAGCATCTACACACAGATTCTTATTTGTTTGCAGACACTAGGGCTGAATTGTAATAAGTCAGGTCCCAAATGTTCATTTCATGGGTAATTTCTTCAGGTGCCCAAAACAGGCCAACACGCTCAGGTCCCAGCACAGGTGTTATTCATCATTTTTTCATGGGTGGAGCCGGAATGAGCTGCTTTTGATGTATTTGACCCTACACCGTTTGCTTGACATACCACCCCCTCAAATCATGTCAAAGGTTATCTTTCTAAATTACTACCACTATAATCTAAAAGATGAATGAGAAATCCTGAGAAAAATAGCAGAGAAGCATTTGTCATAGTGGGCACCAGTAAATAAATCCTCTGCTCTTGGTAATGTGAGGGCAGGAGAATATATTAGTCTCCACCCATTAGTCACACATTCATCCATAAAACGTTCATATCGCATTTGAATGGACACTTTGGTGTGAGGACTGTAAGAAGGCAGGTCCTTCTTGGCATAACGTGGATGATAAATTGTTCTGTAGGATTTCCCGTATTTCATACACCCACATAAGCACAGTGATTGAGTTTGCAATTAATATTTTTGGATGCCTGCCCATTTACCTCTTGAAATACTGTTATATTAAAAGCTAAAAGGTGAAGTTGGAATTTAAATTTATTTTGTGTGTATGTGTGTGTATGTTTTAAACAAAAGCATTTGTTGGCACATTTTAGGCATCTGCAATGATAACACTCATCAGAGGGAATTTGTACCTGCACACAATAATACATCCCACTTCTTTTTTTGCCCTTTATCCCTTTTTAGGAGCTCCCTCCTTCTGTATTTAAAAGCTTTCTTTCCATTTTCCTTTTTTCTTGTTTCTTCCTTCTTTTCTCTCTCCCCTCCCCCTTTCCCATTTGAGCATTTTCTTTCCATTTCCAATATCTATTACATATTTTATTCTTTATTTCTACTTCTGGTTTCTCACACCAGAGAAAGTGGTATTTAAACATATGTGTCTAATTTACTTCACTTAAGAGTATATTCTCAAGGTGGATCCATTTAGGTATAAATGCCTCAAGAGTATCTTTCTTTATGTCACAATAGTATTCCATTGTATGGAAAACATACATTTTATCATCCTTCAGTTGATGGGCATTTAGATTCTGTCAAAAATTTAGCTATTACAAACGGTGCTGCTATACACATGGATGTGCATATAACATTGTGGCACGACGCTTTTAATTTGGGGAAGATAAGAAGGGTAATACATCAATCAAATGGAACCTCAGGTTTTAGCTGCTTGATGAATGTCTACACTGATTTCTGCAGTGGTCGCCTAAGTCTATACTTTCACCAACAGTAGAGAACCTTTTTCCATACACCCCAGTCAGCATTTGTTATTTCTTGATTTCTTGATAGCACCCTTTCTATCTGGAGTGAGATGAAATCTCAGAGTTCTTTTTAATTTGCTCTGGAATGACAGTAATGTCAATATTTTTCATATATTTATTTTTCATTTCTACTTCTTTTGAAATCATTTAGATGTCCATTTTCATTTTTTTTTAAATTTGGGGGGTTCTGATTTTTCGAATTCTTTGTATATTCTAGATAATAGTCCTTTAAGGAATAGCTAACAAAATCTTTTTCCATACTGTAAGTTGTTTCTTCACTCTATTGATGGTTTATTTTGCTGTGAAAATCATTTTAATTAAATGATATCCCAGTTATTGATGCTTTGTGATAGTTTCTGTGAAGTCAGGATTTAAATCTTTGGCTGTACCAATGTCTTTTTTTCTATTCTATCTTCCAACAGATTTAATATTTCTGTTTTAATATTTAGATCTTTGATTCATTTTAATTTTAGCTTAGTGCACAGTGAGGTTCATGGATCCTACCTACAAGCTTCAGTGTGTGGAAAACCCATTTCCCAGCACCATTTATCAGAAGCAATCTACCTCTCAGTGAGGGTGTCTGGCCTCATTGGTACTCAAAGATAAGGTGACTCATCTGCATTTTCTGCCCTGTTCCACTGATGTTCTGGCCTTTTCTTTTTCCAGTACCATGCTGTTTTTATCAAAGTAGCTCAGTAGAATAATTTCAAGTCAGGTATTGTGATGTCCATGCCTTGCTTTTGTTGCCCAGAATTGCCTTTGCGATTCTGAGTCTCTTTATCACTTTCAAAACAGATATTCAAAAACAGCAATAATCCTCAGGTGCCATATTTCTGATAAGGTCTATCTCATTTCTTGAAAAAGCCAAAAAATCTCTAGCAATTCAGTTCCTGTATAGAAGTTGTACTGTCAGAGAATGTTTCTGGAACTTTATTTTCTCTTTCTTGACATTCATGGGACTAAGTAATCAATGACTAAACATCCATAGATCATGAAAATTTGTGTGCATTATTTAACTATTTAGACAAGCTAAAATGAATAAACATTTTATTGGCCTGTGTGTAATATGCAATAATTACATTCATTTTAGAGAACAGAAAATGCACATATCACATCTTGATCAATTTTATTTCCCCTTTTTTTCCTCTATCTTCCTCTGTTTCCCCTTCTCCTTGCCCTGTTTTCTTTTTCTAGATTGCTTCCAAACTTCACAAAGTATCTAACTTTCTATATCATATCATAATCTCCTTTGTCTTGTTCTCTATTTATATTTGAGAAAGCCTGCAATATGTCACCTTCTGTGTTTCATATATTCACTTATCATTATTGTCTCAAAATGTATCTATTGTCCTAGAAATAACCTGAATATATTTTAGGGCTACCTAATACACCCTTGTAATTATATGCATCATGATTGTATACCGTACACTATCCATTCCTGTATTGATGGGCCTATAGGCCATATCTACAATTCAACTATTAGGAATTGTGCAACTACAGCCATGGATCTGCACATAACCTTGTAATACACTGACTTTAACACTTTGAAAAAGATACCCAACCCTTGTGGAGATCAGTTTGGAGATTCCTCAAAAAGCTAGGATTGAGGGTCCCATTTGACCTAGCCATCGCTCTGCTAGGTAAATACACACAAGAATTAAAAGAGTCATACAACAATGAAATATGTGCACCCATGTTTATAGCAGCTTAGTTTGTGATTGCTAAATCTTGGAAACAACCCAAATGTCTATCAACTGGAGACTGGATAAAAAAGCTGTGGTTCTTCTACAGAATGGAGTATTACTCTCCCATAAAAAATGATAAGTTTGAATCATTTATACTTAAATGGACATACCTTGAGGATATCTTCATAAGTGAATCAAACAGATAGGAAAATATCGCATCTTTTCTATGGTATGAAAAAATAAATATGTAAATGAGTTCTATAATTGTATGTTATATATTGTGAAATAGAAAATCCTCAAAGTGAAATAGGGTGAAGGGGAAAATAATAAGATTATAACAAAAAAAGAAACAAATTTTATGTATATAGGGGGGTGGTAGGGTGGGTAGGGCTATGGAAAAAAAGTAGAATTAAGTTATGTCTTATACTGGTACAAATCCCCATGGTGGAGTGCAATCATGATGTGTATAAGTAATGTACGAATAAAAATTTCAATTTAAAAAAAATAAAAAGATACTCAGAAGAAGTTTGGCTGAATCGATAGAATTTCTCCTTAGTGTTACGGGGAATCTTTGTGCTATGGATTTCCATAGTGGCTGCACCACCTACTTTCCTACCACCCATGAAGAAGAAGTTCTCTTTGCTAAAGTCTTGCCAGCATTTGCTCCTTTTTGAGTTCTTTGTCTTGGTGATACCTATATTTACTGGCATAAGATCGTTTTGATTTGCATTTCTCTCATGCACAAAGATGTTTATTTTGTAGATATAACTGTTCTCTTGAGAAATCTGCATTTTTCTCATGCAAGAAGATGCTTATTTTATGGACTGATCTGTTCTTTTGCAAAGTGCCCATTCATTACAATGGACCATGTTTTTGAAGAGATCTTTTATTTTGGAGGTTTAACTTTTTGAGTTTTTGATGTATGCTATGTATACATCCAACAAGTAGCAGGTGTATGTCCAATAAGTAGAAGACAAAATGTTTTCCAATTTTATAGCACAATTTTTACCACATTGTATGTGTATGTGTGCGCGTACTATTCAGAAACATTTTAATTAGAAACAGTCCCACTTTTTAAATTTTGACATTCTTGCATGTAGAAGAAAACCCTTGCCTATTTGTATGTATTAAAGAGTTTTTTTTTATCCAGTGAAATCTGTTTCTCTTTTTATATCTCGATATTTAATCATTTTTAGTTGATTTTAGTTGAGAGATGTAAGAATGAGAATATTCTGCACATGGAAAATCTGTTCTCCCAGCATCATTTTCTCCAAGATATGTTTGCTGTTTTATCAAAAAATCAGATGGCTAACATTACATAGGGCTGCTTCTGCATACTGAATTCTATTCTATTGGTCAATATGTCTGTCTTTATGCCAATACCATACTGTTTTTATTTCAGCATAACTTGAAATTTGTGATTATAATGTATCCTTGTTTGTTCTTTTTGCTCTGATTCCTTGGACTACTTTGAGTCACATCTGATTCAATTATATTTTAGGTTTTTGGGTTTTTTTTTTCTCTAGTTTTGCAAAAAGGGCAATTGGTGTATGGAATGAAAGAGTGTGGTGTGTGTGTGTGTGTGTGTGTGTGTGTGTGTGATTTCTTAGAAAGGTGATCATTTTGTTAATATTGGTTCTATTTATCCAGGTACAGAGAATACCTTTCTATTTTCTAATATCCTCTTTAATCAGTTTTTTCAGAGTACCAATGATTTAATTATTTCACTTTCTTGTTATGTGAATGCATATGTACTTCATTTTTTGAGGCTACTGTGAATAAAGATTATTTGGATAACTTGTTGGTGTACTGGTATGGTGCTGATATTGTATATTAATTTTGTTTGTTTATTTAATTTACTCTCCCCATCCATATCCTTTGATTGGAGAGTTAAGATTATTGGCATTGAGTGTTACTGAGAGGTGTTTACTGAACCCTGTAATTAAATTATTTCTCCAGTACTGTTTCCTTTACCTTTTCCTTTTGTTTAACTACTTTTCTAGTTATATTTTTCATGTGAGCTCTTTTCTGATGTTGACCTTGCTGTCTTGAGCTAAGATTCCTTGAAGTGTTTTTCTGTGTGCTCATTTAATGGTCATAAATATTTTAGGTTCTCTTTTTCTTGGAAAGTCTGTCTCTCTATCAATTTTGAAGATATTTTTGCAGGATGTTGTAATGTAGGTTGATGATTGTTTTCTTTAAGAACTTGAAAAACTTTACTGCACAGTGTTCTGGCCTTTCATGTTTGTTTTGAGAAATCGTCCTGTCTTTATAGATTACTTGAAGTTTTCCTCCAGTAGGTTTTAGTGTTCTCTGCATGTGCTAAATGTCTGGGTTTTTGACCTTGGTGCACCGTGCAGAGGATCTTGCCTGGCTGTAGATATTTGAGGTACTATATTGCATCACTTATCTACATAACAAATTCTTCTCTTGATTTTAACATAGTTCTGCTGTCAAATGAGCCTGACTTTAAAATAAGATGATTTCCTTTTTTTTAGGTGTGAAATTTTTTTACACTTTTGGTATCATCCTCTAACCTTTCCCTAACTCCTGTGCTCCTGGAGTTATGCAGCAGCTGTCTGATCCGGCTCCTATCCCATCTTGCTTGCCTGGTGTATCCCTGAGTACACAGTCTAATACACCACCCCCTTTGTCCCTGGATTCCAATGGACTCCACTCGGATTTCTTATTCCTATTGCTGATACTTTCAACTGAAGTTTTCATAGCCAGGTTTCCCCATTATTTCTTTGATAACCTTGATTTTATAAAAGTGCACGTTCACATGTCAGATAGGCTTCTTTAATTCAGTCCATTTTGTTTGTCTTTTTAAACTCATGAACTAATTTTTTAATTAGACCCTATGTTTATTCACATCCTCTTTAAAACGACTGAACAGCTGATGCCTTTGTTTCGTGATTTATTCTTAGATCTCTTTGAATATTTTGACCATTTGCCTTTTTAGTTATTTTTCTAAGCTTCTTTCCTTTCAGTGCCAGTGAGAGCAGCTTTGGAGGAGATGAGGGTTTGGGGGAGGTGGATCTTGTTGTTTTGTTTGTCATCTCTCGCCCGGTTCTGTCCGGAGGTGGGAGATCGCGCGGGGCGTAGCACCTCCGTCACTGCTGCGCAAGGATCTTAGCGCGCGTCTCGCAGGCACTCACTGCGCCATGTTGGGTTCCCTTGCCCCCGTGTGATGTTTGGTGAGTCCGCTCAGCGTAACAGGGTCAGTCCCAGTCACTGCGACGCCGAGAGGGAACAACTGATGTATTAGCATCTGTCAAACCAGCCACGTATTAGTCATACACGTTAACACTTGATTTAAATATTTCACACTGTTTTGAATATCTCAGGAAGACAAAGAAACAGTACTGTTGATATGTAGGCTGGCATGGAAGATGAAAGGAGAGAGGAAGGAAAAAAAAGAAAATGTGGCAGGAAGAAACAAGATGACATCAGTGAAAAAAGGGAAGCACAGTTGGGTGATATCCGGATATGTGGATTGGGCAGAGGGGAAGGAATGATTCACGAGGTTTTTGTGAGAGTGGGAAAAGAGAAACGGGACCATTGGAGGTGGGGAGAAGCTGGAAGAAGGTTAAGAACCAGTTAATACGCTGTTTGGTGGATTCTTCCTGTCCCTATCAAACATCCTCTGGAGCATAGACTAATTTTTATTCTGTTACATCAAATGAAAAAAGCAAAAGAAAAGGGAAAATAAACGCAAGTGCAAACATACAAGGATGCAAAGGTAAAAATTTCACTGGTCCTATTTTTGCTTCGGTCCACTGTGACCAGCGTGCGCTTCCGCTGGGGTCGTGCTGGAGGCGCCTTGGCTGGCAGCAGTCACGGGAGAGAGGCTGAGCTCCGCTCTGCTCTGAGGAGGATGGTGGATGTTCTGAGTGGTGCTTGAGCTGCTTTCTCTGTGACACTTTGTTCCCTTGCCCCCGTGTGATGTTTGGGGTCCAGGCGGACTCCCGAGCCAGCTCCTCATGCCCTTTGCAGGCAGAGGCCAGCCAGGCTTCTGTTCCCTGCCTGTGGGTGTAACTAGCGGAGATTTTTGGCTGTTCTGTGATCCAGTCTCTTTTCATTGTACTGGAGATAAGGAAGGCACAACGGGGACAAGCAGAGGGCTTTCTGAGGGTCCATCCCATCCCCTCCAGGGTAATCCCCAGGGAAGGTGTAGCCCCCTTCTCAGGGCCTGAGCCAGAGCAGGGCCGGTGCTCACCTGTGACGCGGACCCTTCCCAGCAGCCTTCTCCTTCACATCCTACCCCTGTCTGGAGCTGTTCTTCATTCTCGTTCCCCTGTGAACCTGCAGGGTCCTGGTGAGCCCAGCCTCCTCTCATCCGCCATCAGCTTGCCTAAATGAATGAACTGGGAAACCTGTTAACTTCTTCTGCTTCAGTCTTCTAAAAATGTCCAAGTGCACTAGACCCATTTCGTGAATAGATGGGTAGAAATGTTCTCATTGTTCACAGTGCAGGCTAGTATATCTGGTTTAATTCAGTAGTTAAGAAAAAAAAAAAAAAAGCATGATCTTACTACCAAGCTCCTACCCCCTGTGCACCGCTGAGCTGGTGGTGGGGTCGGCAGGGCCTCCACTTCCCTGGCTCTGACTCCCTCGGGGGCAGCGGGCTCCCTTCGTGGCTGGGTGGCGTGGAGGGAAACTTCCATGCAGTAATGTGGCCTCTCATGCCTCCCCCGTGGCACCTGTGCCCTGCTCTGCTTCTCAACGCCATGAGCTGAGCAGCTTTGCGCACCAGGCCCTGCTCCGCGATGATAGTGACGTAGAATCTGCTGGCCGTGGCCAGAAACCGCGCTTAATTTGTGCCCCGTCAAGCTGCGGGTGTCCTGGTGCATCCAGGGACAGGAACCTGACCGCACAGCACCAACCCACGCTCTGCGGGCAGGAGTGTCCTCCTCTGCTGCAGAAAAGCAGCTTTGTCTGCTGCCACTGTGGGGATATCTATGGATAGGCAGAGTGGAGCACACTGTTGACAGAAATGCTGTTTAATAAGTGTTTCCAATGGATTTTATTTAAAAAAATAAATTAGAAAAATACACCTAAACAACTCAATATATATTAGATGTTGTCTATGTGTTATTATCACGAGTTTTTAATAGGCAAGAAATTTTATTTTTCTATCGACCAGCTGCTCATTAAACTATCATAGGAGATTCTAATAAATTTAATTTTATTATTTTGGTGCCCCCAAAAATTTAATTCCCAGACAACAAATGATCTGTACACTTCTCTACCAATGTGAGAAATTGTTGCTGTAGTGCAGCACAGATATGGTCCGAGGGCTCAAGCCTCCTTCTGTTTTCCGAACCGGAAAAGGCTGTCCACTCAGATTAGCTGCTGGAAGACGTCTGAGCGCTCCAGATGTTCGGGCGCTGCCAGCGGAGCTCGGCTGTGATCCGTGTCAGAGCCGCAGCTGTGGGTGCGGAAGCGCACCTGCCACGGCTTACCATCAGCAAGTGACTTTTCCGTTGTGCTGAGAATGAAGCGCTCACCTTTCCAAACAATTATTTGGAAAAAAAAATATATATATATGAGGAGTTTATTCTTGCCAAACGCTGTTGGTTGTTAGGTGTCGGGTTTTAATTGTTTAAAAGGCAATTACAATTGCTTTTTGTATTCAGATAAAACTGTATGACATAAATAAGCTAAAAAGAAGAATCTGTGTCACAAGGTGATTTTGTGCCCTACAACTGCAGGAACGTCTGCTCTCTTCCCATGTGCTTGCCTGGGGCCTGCTCACCTCTCACTTTTCACGCACTTACCTCGAGCCCAGAAAACAATGTCTGGATGTTCCTAAGTACATCTTAGAAAATTCTTAGAAGAAGCCGGCCAAAGCAAGTGTTTAAAGCAATTGTTTTCATAAACAGAACTGTATAATAAAAGAACTCTTTAAATTTATTGATATTCAATGTTAGAATTTTCTAGAAAACTCATTTTTGAAGTAATCAAATTTTAAAGATTTGGAGGTTTTGAGAAATAACTTGAAGAATAGCACTTGATGTGTCAGCTACCACAATAGTAAAGATGACTGACTTCAAAGTCAAATGATTTCCTTTTCTTTTATGTATCCCATCTGTGTCCTCTTTCTTTTCACTTTCTTTTTGGTTAGGAAATGACAGAATAATAGAAATGCTGTGGCTTTTTGAGTCACACAGAATGGACAGATTAAGACTCAGTTCCTATAGTTGTAAAATTAAGGTGCTAACACCTCCTCATCTAAGGAGCAAATGAAAGACTGAATATTGATTATTTTCAAACTTAGAGGAGATTCTGAAATTGATGTCTCTGTCTTGGTCACCTCTGTTCATGCCTCATTTCATTCTTGGCTCTTTCTATTCTTTGTTTTCTGTCTCTGCTACACGTTTGATGTGTTTCTACTGCTCCATGTGGACACTCGCTTTTATTTCCAGGCTATCTTGCAGCGCCTGACTTCTAGGCCACCAGTACTTACACAGATTTGTACACCAGTACTTACACTGGCTGTAATTTCAGAGCACTGGCCTTGAGCTAGTCCAGTCCAGTGGAGAGTTTTTGGAGAGGTTATGTGGTCATCTTCCTACCACAAGTTATATGAAATAGCACTGATGCATCTTCCCACACCATTAACATGAGGAGTCCAACAGAATTAAAGAAAGTTTGAGGAAAGAATAGCGGAGGACATCATATGTGAACATGAGATTCTCAGTCCCTGCCCTCCTAGTTCAGACCAGTTTCATAGAAACTTGTCCCAGAACTCAGATAGTTGGTCAAAAAATACATTTTATGAGTTAATATATGTTTGTAAAGTATTGAATACATAAAAAATTAATAGATCATGTGATATATTTACATATATTTAATTTTGTGCTCTCTTTTGAGATTTAATTTTCATATAGGTGTGAGCATTAGTGCTTGTACATCTGATTATTTTGGGACCCTTGGATTACTTCTGTGTTTTTTGTGAAAAATGAAGGAGATTTCACTTATGTAGACCTAATTTGTTATTTGATATTTGATGCTTTAATTTTCCTTCAGTAACTAATATGGCCTGGAATTGTTAGGCTTATAGGATATTTATAAGGCATCTTCACAAGCAGTTGCCAATACCAGTCTTATGTGATTTTAGTCACTCTGGTAGATGTGCCCTGGCTTTCTCATGTGGTTTCCATTTGCATATTTTAGATAATTAATGGTTTTGAAGGCTTTCATATCTCTCAGCTACTTATGTAATTTTATTTTAAAATGTTTTAATATTATTTCCACTTCAAAATTATAGTTTTTGAGTTTTGACTGGATTGGAGGGGTTACTTGTATGTATGAGGTGTAAATTCTTTGTACATGTGTATAGTGTATATATTTCATTCATATATGTGTATATTATATTTATAATTTCCCCCACATTATATGAGTAGGATTGCCTACTCATTATTAAATAATATGTTTTAAGTAATATAATTTTTAAAGAATGTTGAACTTGAAATTTTCCAGCTTTTTATAAATTGTAGGCTTGTACTTTCTTTGTGTCATCTAAGAAATTTTACTAAGTCAAGATTATAAAAATAATTATATAATTTAGTAAAGTGTTCTAGAAATATCAATTATATTGAATTACTAATAGCATTAAACAAATACTTTATATTATTTTTCTGACTTAGGATAAGTATGATAAATAAATAGAATTATGCCATACTCTATTTCTGCTTTAATGTTGTCAGTGTTACTTGATTGTTTTTGATGCTCTTGTATTACATTTATATGCATTTAAATTTATTTGTATCTACTTGATGAATTGCTGTTTTCTAATTGTTAAAAGAGCTTCCTTGGGCCAGGGATTTAGCTCAGTGGTTCAGGCACACGCCTAGAAAGTGTTAAGGCCTGGCTTTGATCTCTGGGAATCACATACAACAATGCTGGGCATGGAGACTCATGCCTATCAGCAGTGAGTACCACATACCACAGTGTTGGGCGTGGTGGCTCATGTCTGTAATCTCAGCCCTTGGGAGGGAGAGACATGAGGATTGTTGTCAGTTCCAAGCTCAGCTGGGTCACATAGAGAGCTCAAGGCCAGCCTGAACTACAAAGTAAAACCCTGTCTCAAAAAAAAAGAACTTCCTTTATCTCTGATAATCAGGAAGGCAGTTTGTCTGAGCATCCATATTTTTTATGAATATGTATATAGGTTAAAATGTATACTCTTTACCATTCATTTGCATTTAAATTATGCCTTTATATTAAAGAGTAAAAGCGTACCATGTAAACAGTAAATAGTTACATCATTTCTCCCATATGCACTCTGCCTTTGTGTATAAAACATTTTACCTGGAATTGTTTCCATTCAGTTTGAAGAATTTATTATTTATTAAAGTACACATCTGTAATGGCAAATTATCTCTTATTCATCAGCAAAAGTATTTAGTTCAACTTCATTTTGCCTCGATAAAGAAATCTTGGGTATTTTTCTTTCCTTGGTTGGCACTTAAAAGGTATTATTTCATTGTCCTTTTTCTTATGTCATTCCCGAGAAGAGCCAGAATTTTTTAAAATCTTCACTCTTGTTAATATAAGACTTTTGCCTTAAGTTGTTTTGAAAATGTTCTCATCGCCTTTTTCCTGATGGGAATTAATCTGTTTTGCATTGACCTTTCTTAGATTCTTAGTTTTGTTATCAAATTGGAAAGACAGTTTGAAAGTTTAGAATATAGTGTTCAGATCTCTCCTTCTGTGCCCTCTGTCTTCTTTTTCTCTCATGCTTCAGCTACACCTGTGTTAAACCTCCAGTGTCCTTCCTGCAGTTATCGAAGGCAGTCATTAGCCTTTGCTTTTCTGCCTCATGTCTGGATATTTTCTGGAAGTTCACTCACGTTTCCTTCTGTGGCATGTGGCCACTCTACAGTTAGGATTACTTAGAGAATTTTTTTTTTTTTTTTTTTAGGTTTTTTGAGACAGGGTCTCACTTTGTAGTTCAGGCTGGCCCTGAGCTCAGCCTCAAACTCACATAATAGCAATCCTCCTGCCTCTGCCTCTCGAGTGCTGGGATTACAGGCATGAGCCACCATGCCCGGCACTGTGGAATGTGGTACTGGTTGCTCACGCCCAGTATTGTATGTGGTTACTGGGGATCTAAGCCGGGTCCTTACGCTTGCAAGACAGGCGCCAGAACCACTGAGCTAAATCCCCGGCCCACTTAGAGAATTTTTATATAGTAGATTTTTTTGTCATTTGATACTTTTTAATTGTGAATCTTGAATGAATTTCTTATCCATCTTTAAAATACTTTTAAAACTATTAACACATTTATATTGTCTGTTTTCGAGTTCTTATTTGACTGTTCCAAGATATGTATTCCTGTTCATTTAATTTTATATTATTGTGATTTTCTTTTATGTATATTTTTAGCATTTTCACTGGTCTAATGACTTTTTGTTTGTGCATACATTACTATCAATTCAATGAGCCAAAGAAAATGCTGTACGAGTTTTTCTTTTATAGGAATTTATTTAGTTCTGTCTTCCATCTAACTTCTTAATGGCTACCATGATTTTTGAGATCCTAGGGTTTAGATTATGTTTGCGGGCATACATATTTGCACTCCTAGAGAAAAAATAGTTTTATTCTTAGGTGTTCACCTTTCTGTTACTTCTTCAAAGACAGAAATGTTCACATAGCAGATTAGACTATACTTTCTCTCCATTTTGTGACCGGCTGATCCGTGTCCAGCTCCCACCTGTCCAGAGCTGCTCCTTGTCTTCCATTCCTATCTGCAGAATTCATTTTTCTATCTTCCTTCCTTCACTTCAAGGATTACTCACTTTTCAATTAAGTCAATAAAAAATTGGAACTGTGTCTTAGTTTAATGGAAGTACAGTGTGTTTATAAAGTGTAGTATTTATGGAAATCTGGAATTTTAAATGTACATGAATATTTAAATAATTATTTAAATAATTATTTGTGCCTGAGAATAACTACCTTTGCCAGACATATTTCTTGGTACAAGTGTTAAACTATGTAAATTTTAAAAAGAAAAAAATAATAAAAATAGTAGAAGAAATATGCTTATCTTCCTTAGTTTTAGGGTTCTTCGTTGGAATTTAAAAATTATACTTATTTAACTCTTTTAATTAAAGGAGAAACTTCAGTAAAAAAATTTTTTTTCTTCACTAAAAGATGTACTAAATATGCTGGAGAGCAAACTGTCCCTGTTGAGTAGCTCCTCTAGGAAATGCCAGTAAAAATCTTTTACAACTATAACCTACTAGTTATAGTTATAAACTCACCCTTTCTAGGTGAGTTTCAGGTGCCAAACCAAGTATGTTCATGCACTTAGTCAACAAAGCGTTCTCAAGTAGCCTTTATTTTTATCAGAGTTTTGCAGGTCAATAGCCTAAGTAACTTGTTTACTAATGAAGTCCTGCCATGGTCTAGGAACTAAATGAAAAAGTCACTCAATATATTTTGTTCACTACTTTTGGAATAAAGCTCCATATACCTGATATTTTTAATATTCTTTTAGTGAGCAATATTGGTTATATCTTCATATTTATTTGATTATGAATATTACCAAGGTTTTACATTTTCATTACAGATTAAATAAGAATACATTTAAAGAGAGCATAGACTTTGGTACTTCTCACAGTATTTAGAATACTATATGTATTCCATAAAAGTGATTCTTATCATTATTGCTATAAGTATAGAATCTAGTGATAAACAGGAATGCTTTTAAATTTGAACATTATTTCCAGCATTTTAAATATTAAGAATGTAAATTGTGCCACATAAAGTCATCACTAGTGGGAAATTGAATATGGACACTATCAAAGACCTAAGAGATGACAGTAAAATTTAACTGGGATAAATAAAAGGGAAATGATTGAAATGAAATAAGAAAAATAAAGACTATGTGAAATACAACAAATGAAACTTATGTAATGAAAAGAAAGCAAAATAGTGAAAACATGATGATCTTTGACAAAAGAAATGAGACAATATTTTTAAATAACATGATAAATCTTCATGCATTAAAAAATAAATAAAATCTACAAAGACTTGGAAGAAATAAAACTGTAATTATTTTTGGAGGATATGATCTTCTGTGTAAATGAAAATTAAATTTGGAACTCATAAATGATTATAGCTGATCTTCACAATGCAGGTTTAAGGCTTGAAAGTCAGATGTTTTCTTGTATACTACTGCTTAAAAAATGGCATTTAAAATTTAAAACACAGTACTATTATATTAACAAACAAAAGATTGAAAATATTAGGTATAAACCTAGATTGCACATACAAAGTCCATCCAGGATGATGACAGAAGTGCAATCACAAAAGACCTAAATAAGTGGAGACATAATCTACATTCACAGGTAAGAAAACAAGATACCGAATGTGTCATTTCTTCCTACATGTATATATGTAGATATATTCATAAATACATATATAAATATACATAATGTAATCCTAGTCAAAACCTTAGCCTTTCATTTTGTCGCTGTTGACAAAATGACCCAGAGAGAAGCCAGAATTCCAGGGTAGTTTATGTAACATTGAAGGAGCAAAAACGTCAGAGAGCTCCCATTGCTTAAGTGAATCATTCAATAAAAGGACAGTGTGGTGTTGGTAAAGCTCAGACACACAGACCAGTGGGCGGGAATGAAGAGTCCAGAAGTAGCCCGACATAAACATGGTCAACTGGCCTTTGACCAAAGGAGCACAGGTAACAGTGGAGTAAGGACAGCTTTTTTTTTTATTTTAATTTTTAATTTTTATTTTTTTTCAATTAATGGTGCTAAAACAAGTGACCTCTTTTAAAAAAATTAATCCACACAGAGACTTTAGACACATTAGAAACATGAGCTCAATGCGGATCCCAGACCTAAATGTAACACACAAAACTGTGGAACTCTAGAAGGCATCAGAAGAAAACCTAAATAACCTCCGGTATGGCAGTGACTCTTTGATACAACACCAAAAGTACTATTTACAAAATATAGCTGATAACTGGGTTTCTTACGATATGAAAAAAAAAGAAAAGCTTATGAGAGATAATGTCAAGAAAATGAAGAGAAGCCACAGACTTGGAGAAAATATTTTCAAAATGCACACCTGACAAGTGACTGACTAGTCTTACTCTAAATATGTAAGGAGACCTCTTACAAGTCAACCAAAAGGAAACAAATTACCCAGCTAGTCCCATCAACACAAATTCAAACAGTGAGACGCCCCCTCCCTGCACGTCCACACGGGCCCTGCTCCGGGAGGTCGACAGCAGTGAACAGCGGGCGAGCAGAGCAATGGGAATCCTCATCACTCAGGGGGAGAAACAGCAGGAGGAATGACCGGCAGTAGCCTCTAGAACCCAACGTGTTGACCAACTAGGGCGGCAACCACTGTCTTTGCATGGAGCACTTGGAAGCAGCTTTGTTCATAACTGTTTAACTTCGTGACAACCCAGATGCCTTGTTGGAAATGAACGGAAATCTCTACTAAACCCAAGAAATACTGTGAGTCATTGGGGCCTTTGAGTAAAGACAAACTGTTCATCAGACAATGGATACTACTCCATGCTGAAAGGAATGGGTATCGAGCTCCGGGAAGACGTGTCAGAAACTGACGTGGAAGTTTGAAAAGGCCAATCTAAGAAGACTCCCTAGTGTATGATTCTATTGCTACGACTCTCTGGAAAAGCTGGAACTGAACACGCAGTAGGAACACCGGATGGGACAGAGGTGACACGGCAGGCACTGAAACGACTCGGTGTGATCCTCTAAGGGTGGATCCACCGCATTTTACAATTGCCCGAAGCCTTGTAATGTACAACAGCTACCGTGAGGCTTAATGTGAACTGAAGGCTGAGGGGCATAAGGACATGTTAATATCTGTTCATCAGTACAACAAGGGGGACACTCTGAGGAGGAGGTTGGAGATGGGAGAGTCCATGTATTTGTAGGGACAGAGCATATATTATAATTCTGTAGAGTCCTCTGGAATGTTTGGTTAACCTAAATGGCATTTAAATATGAATGTATTGAAAATAAGTTTAAGTTAATTTAAACTTCCAGAATTGCAGGCAAGGTGTTGTGTGCCTATAGGCGCAGCACTTCGGAGGCTGAGACAGGAGAGTTGCTACAAGTTTGAGATCAGTCTGAAATACATAGTGAGTCCAAGGTCAGTTTGAGTTTCATGGTGACATCCTGTCTAAAAAGCAACAAAACAACAACAACAACAACAAAAAACCCCTCAAACTTATTAAGATTTATTCAGAAACCATGCTACCATACTAAGTAGAAATCTAAGTTAATAACTAGAATTCACTGAGAGCCTATATTACTTATCATAGTTAGACTGTGATATTATATATTGTTATATTATCTGTCATAGTTAGGCTATGACAAAATTATAAATAAAATATATTTTAAATTATAACATTTAATTGTTATAATATAAAAAGTAAAATACTATTGAGGCTATTGGACTTGGCCCTTTTAAAAAGTCTAAAATTTTTAAAAACATAATCCAAGGAAAGTTTTATTTGTGCTCATAGAAAAATGATTTCACAGACTTAGCTTGCATAAGTTCAAGGAAACTATCTGAATATTAAAATAGTACTTTTAGTTATAAAAGAGTCTAATAACACTAGATTAAATACATAGCTTGTCAAGAGATTATTTTACATGACAGTATTTCTTAAATTTGTTAACCTTAATATAATTAAGGAATTTATAGTATATAACTAACAAGTGAAAATGAGTTCTGATTTAAAATATGTGCAGAGTAATCCTTTTGGAAACCAGTGGTTAAGTGTATTTTTAAATGAAAGAACATAAAAGTAAACCATTAAACAATGAATTATATTTCACAAAATATTCTAAAAAGCTAATAAAACAAACTTTGCAAATTTATTTCTGATGGTAAGAATTTGAGAGATCAATAGTAAAATACACAGTTTGCTGTTTTATAGGGAAAAGCTTAGCATTAAACAGGTTTTCTAAATGCTCAATATTGATTCCTAAACTGAATGCAAGTCAAAGCTATTTTAAAGTATATCACAGAGATATGAGCAATAGCTTAGATATGTTTTCTGCAAGAGAACAGATTAAGTCTAGTTTTCTGAAATTTGGAATAGCTTACAAAAATTGAAGGTAGAAGGATTTTAATCTGACAGCTCTCTGATAAAATGTGGACTTAAAGAAAATTTTTTATTAAAAGCTCTGGAAAATGGTGGTTTCTAATAATACACATGTAATAAACATAAATGGCTTTAAAAATAACTAAGTACTTATTTTCTGATTTCACTAAAGCAATTACTTTAATGTGTTAGGGTAATAAGCTTTTAGAAAAATCAAATGTTCCAATACCATATTAGGAAGTAGATTAAAAAGATGTAACCTACACCAAAATTCATTTATTCTCCTTCATAATTTTCTTCTGTTGTTATTTGTTTTCTTTAATACTCCAGGCCAGTGGTTACTACTTCCTGCCTATTTGTTATATAAGATGGGCTGGAGGACTTTCCAAATTCCCAGCGAGTAGTTTTTATTATCAAAGAAGTATATAATTCAAATTTTATTTTGGAAGTAATTTTTTATCAATTAAACTTTTTGAGATTTGCAGAATTGAATAACATGATTTATATTAAATAAATTGTAATATTGTGTTATTCTATGGATATAATGGTATATAGTTCAGCAGCACTGACAAGTGGATTACCCTGGGAATGACCCCCTGAAGAAAGACATATAATAAGGGCATTCCTTTAGGAAGTAGATATTGCAAACTTCCAACAAATTATATAAATTTTAGCATCCATCAATAAAAAATGTTTTTGTGATTACTGTTCCTACAGTTTTAATTCCTCTGTGTGGAGTCATGCTATATTCATTCTCTTATGTATGCTTTCTTTTGTTCTACACAGTTGTTTTGCATTCCATTCATGTTGTGCATGTAGTTGTATTCTCTCTTGTTGTTCAGTGGTGTATCACTGTGTCAGTATAGAGCAATTTGATTATATATTTCTGGTGAGTACTTTCAGTTGTTTTGG
This sequence comes from Petromus typicus, assembly GCA_004026965.1. NCBI lineage: Eukaryota > Metazoa > Chordata > Mammalia > Rodentia > Petromuridae > Petromus > Petromus typicus. Next base: position 9,584 of record PVIR01006155.1, on the reverse strand, counting down.
ATGCTCCTCTGTAGGTTTTTTTATGGATGTATGTTTGCATGTATAGAGGGTAACTACCTATTTAGGATATTGTTCCATGTATGGAAAAGTGCTTATAAAGGTATATATTTAGGTAGTGTCAGGTGGTTCTCCATAAACAATTTTTTTCCATTTTATTTTCCTCTGAGAAGAATCCTTGGTATTTTTAAAGAATTTTTTGCCCCTCTCATTTTTGTTAAACTTAAGAAGTAAATTGCTGATTGTGGGATTATAGCAAATTAGAGTGGTATCTTATTGTGGTTTATTTGGCAGTTCTGTGATGACTAATGATGTTAAGTACTTTTTATAAAGTTGAAGACCATTTGTGTATCTTATTTTATGTAATACCTGGTCTTGAGTTGTTTGTCTTTGAGCTGTTGATCTGTCAAAGTACTTAGTATATAAACAGTCCTCACTAACAACCAGTTACAGTCCTACATTAAATGAATTGATTACTAAATATATATATTTATTGTATATAGTCAGTACATTACAATATTCTGAACAAAAACAGTGATCAAAGGACACTCCAATTTGATGACTTTGCCTTTATTTGCATGACTTTTATGTGCACAACCTTAATGTACAATGCAATATACTACTACAGTACTAAAATGAGCAAGATTACAGTACTAGACTGTATGGGACTGTAGGAGAAGCCACCACAAGTCTACACTATGAGTCACATTCTTGGGTCAAAATGGCCATCAGGGAACTTTCAGCCCAACTCTGCCACGTGAAGGATCTGAACTCACATAATGTGTAGCAAAACCGCAATCATGAAATGAGTTAGTTTAATGTTAACATAGTAGCTTAACATTAACATGAAGACCAAATGGGAATTTTTTTTTTCTGGTATGAGAAAATGAAGATGTAAATGAGTTCTAGTATATATAGTTGATATTGTGAAATAGAAAATATTCAGAAGAAAAGAGGGTGTAGAGGTATATAATGAGGGGAAAAAATGTGAAAGTAGTAAAGAAAAAAGGAAGCACATCTTACATATGTAGGGGGTGGGGGGTTGCAGGGTGGGAAAGGGGAAAAAATGAGAATCAAGTTGTGTTATATTCTTGTACAAACTGTCAATGTTGAATGCGATGATGATGTGTATTCATAATGTACCAATAAAGATTTGAATTAAAATACTTGTGAAAAGTTCAAATGATCAATTGGTTTTCTATCATTACGTACAAACTGTCCTCAGATGGTAGTTTAAGCATGAACATGTGTCATAATTGTGGTTTTGTTCCACATAATGTGAATTCAGATCCTTCATGTGGCGGAGTTGGGTTGGAAGTTCCCTGATGGCTTCTCTCCTACTTCTGGGAGCTTTATCCTCTTCACCTCGAGAGCTCCTTCTATAGACCTATTAACCTCATTCCTTATATCATGACAAATGGAGACCAAAGGGAATACTTCAAGGAATGATCCCTATGTGCAAGCACTTTTCAGGACTCTCCTTGTATCAACTTCTGGCTTCGCCTTCACCGGAATCCTTTATATTCTAGCCAGGAGGGTGGGTTCATTGTGGTTTCTCACAATGTGTCTCTATACTCTTTGAGATCTTTGGCAAACTCTTCTTTCTCTTCCTCAGCAAGTGATAAAAGATACTGATAGTGTCCTGTAGAAAGGATTCTTTATTTTTTAGTTATTTTAAATATTGTTGTATAAGCTGTGATTGATATTCAGTCATGTTCAAATGTTTAAAAATGTATTACAGTAAATGCATATTGCTGTTAATATTCCTCTTTCACGAGTCTCTTTGTGAGGTATGATCAAAAACATAGTGAACGCTGCAGGCAACTGTCCTCCAACAGAAAGGCAGACTCAGGAAACACGACGTTGTTCATGGGATATGTGAACACACACATTCTGAGCTCTTGCAAAAAGTCAAAATGACCATTGGAGGTAAATAGTTGGAATCTGTTTAGGATGTAAGGCAGCCATGACAGCACCAACTCAAGACAGTCACGAAGGAGGACTTCAAGAACTGCTTCAGGAAGTGGCAAAAGTGATGAGCTAAGTAGTTGGAAGGGTGTTACAGGTAATAGGTCTTTCATTAGGATACTGTTTTAAAATGTGAAAAATCCACTGTATTTTTCTACAAGTCATATTTTCAACTGTCTGATGAGTTGAAAATAAAGATATGATTTTGTACATTATCCATTGTTATTTGGAGCAGGTACAAAAATCTCTGCTACAACTCTGTACAGCTAAACTCTATGTGGAACTGTTGCCGACTATTTATATGCTCTACTTTCTCACCTGTACAGAACATTCAGGACCTCGTGATGTTATATCTCAAAATAAGTAGCTGAGCTCACCCAGTGATGAAACAGAAAGCAGAAATATTGGGTAAAGTTTTACCCAGTTCCCTACAAAGATCTATAAGTGAAGGCAATACTAACTTACCCCACATAAGTAAGCTAATAGGATCATTGTCATATTACAAAGCCTTTTTCAACACTATTGGAAATCTTTCAAGCCTCACCTTGCCATATTACTTATTTTTCCTCAGTTCTCTGGGTTTCCCTGCAGGAGACTCTTTCCATTCTTTGTGGCTATTGTCTTTCTTGGGCTTCTTCCTTCACTGATATCATCTCTGCCTTTTACACTCATTTACTACACACCTGCAGCCACCACTTGTGCCTTAGCACATGTGCATTCAGGGCACAAGCACACATGCAGGGCCATGATTTCCACAAAGGAGAAACTGTGCCTCCAACAGGGCCAGCCTCAGATGCACACAACTCAGCCAACATGCAGTGTGCAAACCATAACAGTGTGTCAAACTAAAAGGCTGCATAGATGACAAGTCGTTCACTGCTGTGTAGATGACAAGTCATTCATCGGATCATGTTACACCAGTGTCTTGCAAAGTCCTGACTGGAAGATACTTACTGAGTGGTACAGTGTTAAATTGTCAGTCATAAAAATAGAGAGATGTATGCGGTTGTGTGAGAAAAGGAATTTGCTAACTTTGCGAGTTCATTTGTATAATTTATAACTTCATGAGAATGAATCTCAGGGAAGAATGCAGAAAGAGGAAATCTGCTTTCCTAGGAGAAATCTCATTTCCAAAGACTGCATTATGCCCTGGAGGGGTAATTCAGCTCACCCTTGATGAATATTAATAATGAGGATATATATGAGACTGGTGTGCTTCTTCAAAAAGAGGAGAAAATGACTGATCTAAAAGTGTATTTTAATTGTTTCCTGGTCTTGCATATATTCACCTATATGTGCATAGAGCTTAGCTACTTAGAAATGCTTTTCCTATTCACTGAACCAAATCAACAGTTTACTAAGCAGCATCCCCAAATCTTAAGAATTTAATGCAGTTTCTAAGTATGGGCCACACCACCAGTAAATGACATTAAGCACTTTGGGAGGACTGATTTTATAAGTGCAGTTTTGTCGAGTGCTTTAAAAATGCAGTGCATGACTCACACAAATAGCTAATTTAACCCTTCTGGGTAAGGAATGTGGATTTCCAAATGATGGAAATGCCTAATATGAATGAATTACCAAAAGTAAAAGGACCTCTAAAAATATTTTAACAAAATAATGTAGAACTGGAAAGATCTCACACAGATCAGCTTATAATTTATGATAATGATAAGATCCATAAAATATAAGTCTTTCTTGGGCAAGAGACAGAAATTATTGGCAGCTACAGACTCACATCTTGTCTAAATGACTTTTCTTTTCACCCACGTCCACTTCCAGTCATGATGCTCAGGTCACAGAAACTCTGCACTGCACTCAGACTCTCCAACCTTATTTCCATGTGGTGAACTTTTCCCCGTTGATCTGGCCAAAGGCCTCTAGTCCACATGATTCTCATAGCTCAGTATTCTCCACTCAGTGCACTAAGATTGCAAGCTTGAGCACCTTCCCTGAATAATTCATCTCCAGCCCATCCTTTTTCTTTTGTTGCATCAACATGAACTACTTTCTTCATACTCACATGGAAACATCATATGTAGACCTGTCTTCTGCACCACAATAACATGGGTGTTACACACTGGTGTGTCATTGGAGCCTAGACGAAGGTCTAGGACCAGGAGACACTCAGTAAATGTTTTATTGACTGACAGAACTTCACACTCATGCGATGTTTCTGATGCCATTCATTCCAATGTTTCCCCCAAAAAGCCAAGAACATGAATTGAAACGTATATGTAATTTTAGATGACTCTTAATTTTTCAATCAAAGCCTTTGTGAATAATTTTTATTTAGGACATGTATTGGCAAAGGAAAATAACTCTGTAACCATTCGCAGACGTGCATGTATCAATATCAATTTACAAACACATCGATGTTTTATTCTTGTCCGTCAGAGCTAATTCATACATCACTGTGCACCCCACTTCTTGGCAGCTGTCAACTCCAGATCCCCTTTGCAGTGCGGCGCCACCAAGTTGGCCGCCATATGGCTGCCCTCCGCTGTTCCAAGTTTGGATCAATCAAATTATGGGCAACTGACTCATGCCATTTTGCAGAGGACAAGAGTTGGTATGGAGCCAAGATACTAAAATATTTTCTTGAAAAATGTACTCTAAGCATCCAACTATCAATAACATAAACTATTATACATGTATTATTTGTACTTAATGGTTATCTTAGCACAAAATTGCCAGAAACCTATTTTCCCCTTAAAAAGAAACATTTTCTCCAATATTTTCACTGATGCTGTGCTCATGAGTGAGACTATAATTATTCTTTATCATCAGTAGTGGAGGCTTTTATCCCATGAAATCTGGTAGCACATTCTTTCACTGTAAGTAATGAGAGAGAAAGAGAGAGAGAAGAATGGAAAGCAGAAGAGAAAAAGAAATATCAAAGAAAGTCAGTATTGAACTTTAGCAATTGTAAACACTAACAAAAATGTGACTAAATACCTTGCAAAATGTAGTGCTTCCATAAAGGTGTACTAAGTTTAGCAAGAAGCCTGGCCTGTACCCTTTCTATGACACATATCCAAATCTGTTATTTAATTATTAACAGCCATTCCCTCCCCCAAAGTAGCAGACATCTTTGAAAAAGTATCCAGAATAAAGTAGAATTAATGAGAGTTAATAACATGAAGGTATAAAGAAGCAGAAGTGATTTTTCGTTTTTATTTGAGACAGAGTCTCACTTCTGTAGTTTAGGCTGGCCCTGAGCTCACTATGTAGCCAAGGGAATCCATGAACTCACAGTAATCCTCCTGCCTCTGCCTCCCGAGTGCTGAGATTACAGGTGTGAGCCACCGCAGCTAGCATTGTATGTAGTATGTTGTTATCAGGGAGTGAACTTGCAGTTTCAAGGCATTCACCAGAACCACTGAGCTAAATTCTCAGCCCAGAAGTGATTTAAATCACGCTGAAGTAAATGATAATCAGAATGATAAATCAGCTGACTATGTGATTATCTTAGCTGTAGCAGAAATTGTGAAAGTTTAGTTATACAATTTATAGACCCACACGAGACACATGTTTTTAATTATCATTTATTTAAGAAGGGCAAGTGTGATTTCAAACACTGAGGTATTAGAAAAATTTTATCTTAGGGCTGCATGAAGGTGAAATCAGGTTTTACTGGAGCACCCTTGACCCTATTTCTTCAGTCCAGTTCCATAGTTCTTTGAAACTGTGCCTTACATCAGACTGCACTGATCTCAAGGGATGCCATCCGTGTGTGTGCCCACGTCTGAATGGCTGAAGTGTTCAGCACTGGTTCTAGAGCTGCTACAAGGAAGATCATAAGCCAAGTAGGTCTCAGAAACCCCACTATATGAGAAGGAAAATGTAAGGGTTACATTACATTTTTAAAAAGTAATATTTAATGATCCTGTCATGTGACCCATAATTATCCACTTTACACTTTTAACAATGCTGGAGATAAAGTACAGGCTAATTGAATGTGGACATGCCTTCATCTTCCATCTCTACTGTTCACTCGATGTGTCACCATACAGGAGCTATTCGATTTCTTTGTACATAATTTTATAGAAGAAAATGAAGATAATCCTATCTATATCATATAGAGAGCAGGATTTGCATATCACACCAGTTCTGGGAGTAAAGGGCACATAGTAGGGACACCGTGTCCTCTTCACTGCATTCTGCACTTATCAGAGAAAAGGTTCCTTGCAGATCAGTAATAAGAGATGGGACCAGTTCAGCAACAGGAGCCTGTAGGTACAATTCTCCATCAATGACGAGAGCTGCAGTTAGCAGAAGAAAAGGGATGCTGTGTGCTTGGACTCTCCGTGGCCATCTTCACACTGCGTTGCCCATTCCACTGGGTTCCACAACAGCCTTTAAAGAGGGAAAGATATGCCAAACTTTTCTCCTGCTGCAAGAAAGTTTTAATTGAAAACCACAGTGCTGTGCTGAATAGAGTTTCAGCAGATTCCCAGTTAAATTAGAAGGGGCTTTTCGTTTAAGTCCTAGTGTTGATATGTCACTGGGCTCTGTCACTTTGAAAAGCGATAGTGCTTTGTTATCAGCACCGAGCCTGGGCAGGCTTCTGATGTGGACTCAGACTGAAATGGAATGCCACAATGATGAAGGCACTGCTTACCTTCGGAAGCCTCCAGGCCACTGCTGCCAACAAAGGTGCTGACATATTGCGCTGTCCAGTCCAGGAAGTCTGAATATCTTCTATCAAATCATTTTCATATTCGAGCTTACAATTTGAAATCTTAAGAAGGCTGATTGAATTTCAACAGAAGCATGAATATTACTGATTCCATTCAATTCATTCTGTCCACACTCCTTATTTCTTAAGCAAATAATTTATAGTTAATTTTTGCTCTTTAATATGAAAATTAAGTTAGGAAGTATTTAAATAAGGTATATCATGACTTGATTACCCATAGAGAGGCCTGGCCTGCCTCTCATTTATTAAAAAAAAAAATCTTATTTTTGTGTCAACTTTCTGCCAAGACTGGGGACTTGAAAATGAAAAGACAGAGGTTCTGGCCCATTGTGCAGATAGATAAAAACAAAAAAATAAGTAATTATAAAATAATGCAGCAAGTGAAATGTTATGCATAGAATATTACTGAAGCACAAAAAGCAATTATCTCGATATCTCTTAGAAAGATAACAACAGCAATAGTGCATGTCTCACCAGTACCCTTGCTCCTAATTAAGAAATCAGCAAATTCTACGTATGGTTCAATATCTATATTGATATGGCATTACCTATGTTGTCCAGGAACAAGATTTCTCTTAGGAACAGTTGAATAAGCAGATTGAAAGACAGAGTCTTATAGGAAAAACTGAGAATTCTGTGTCAGTTGGGTGTCACCATTCCTCCTAGCCTTGACACTCTCCCTACACTGACATGAAGTTCAACTCCTTGTGTGACCTAACATGGCCTACTCCTCCCTTTTGACTATCCAGAAAGGAAATCCCTTAGGAAAATTCTTCCTTCTATTACTCCTGGGATTTTTTAATATGGATCTACTTTTTAACTCAATCATGTTACCTCACATTACACTCTCAAAGATACAGTCACTCAGGAGAGCTTAAAACTATACAGTTAAAGAAATATATTTAGCATACTAACTGCCTTTTAAAAAATAGAACTATGTTAATGCCTCCCTTACTAGTGTTTTACCAAGACAGCCATGCTGCTTTGAGCTGGGACCACTATCTGTTTTTCCAAACTAATTTCAAACCACTATTACTCAAATTTTAAAAATTATAAGGCAAAAGTGACAGTAGGAAAGTTTGCTAAAAACTGACCGTGTGTGAGCAGTGAGCAGTTTCAGGAAGGTTTATGCACACTCCCCGCTGTTTCACATTGGGTGGCGTTAGACTGCTAATAGGTGTAACATTTTTCCTGTAAGCAAAGAACATTAAAAATACATTGCTCCTGGACAAATGTTGGATGATAAAGTCTAATCTCTTCTGGTGTCATTTAGAACCTAAACTTACCATCTGGCATTTACTCCTCACCCCTACATACTACCAGAGCTGCCTATTATGTAAATAATCCATCCTATTAAGCTCTTATCCTTGGTCAGCAAATACCGTGACCTGATTTTTCTTTCCTCTCCACTTCCCCGCTGCATTTTTAGGTGCTTGGTGTAAAGGAGGAAGAGATTTTCTTTCTGTAAACAAAGCTAGATGAGAAATGGCTCTGATGCTGCTGTGGAGGTAATTGAGGATGACTAATTTTAGAGAATAGAAAACATGTGACTACAGTGTCCTCATTCTTTCAAACTTTTATAAATAATACTCCTAAAATGTCAAAGAGATCTCAAGACTATCCTATCATATTTCTAGTCATATTTTATAAAGAAACACTAACAAGTTGTAACTGTCAGAATGATCCTCCTTACTAGGCAAAATAACTAACAGGGCAACAAGATATATGAGAAGATCGGCGCTTTGAAGACAGTTGCCTTTTGCTCCTATTTTCAAATTCTCTGCCGCCTTGCACAGTGGATTCATAGCTATCTCAGTGTGTGTGTGTGTGTGTGTGTGTGTGTGTGTGTGTGTGTGTGTGTGTGTTGTGTGTGATATTGTGTGTATACATGATATTGTGTGTCTGTTCCTGGGTCTTCTTTCTGACTAAATGGTGATTTATTTGATTGTAATTTGGAAATGACTTGAAATATTTTATAGAACAATTATTTACTAAGAATCAAGACTCAACATTGGTAAAGATGTGTGTACAAGCAGAAGCAATAAAAATAGAAAAGTACATTTTAATTTTTTCCAGACATGCTAAAATATATTCTAGATACACTTGTCTGTTTTCTTATATTCTTTCCTCCTTATTCCCACAACAACGTATGCTTATATATTTGTGTCTGTGTATGTGTATGTATGTGTGTATATACATATAAAATCAAATATTGTCCTTTTCTCACAATATAGATACAGTATTCCTAAATTTATGTCATTAGTAACTGAGAGGTAGGTAGAACCATCATTAGTGTTATGGTGAATCTCTAAGTACAAAGAAACAATATTATACCAGATATGACAAACTGCCTGGGACTGTTATTTGAAGTTTATATTGTTTGTGAAATTTAAAAGTCATTTCACATATTATTCATTTTGTTCAAGAGAAAAACAGTCCTGAATAAAGCACTTGAAAAATAGGCAATATTAATTAGAGGGAAATAAAAGAGACTGAAAAATAGAGCATCAAAATTAAACAGGAAGATCATTGTGCAGTAAGAGGTGATATAATCATTGCTTTGATCATTCTGAGAAAGGCTACTATCAGTGTGATATAAATAAGCTAGAATGTTATTTGAAAATGGAATGTCTGGCTAGAAGCTACTGGAAAGACTTCACTGAATTTGCTAGGGTATGATTAATTACTTATGGTGTGCAGTCATATTATATCCATGAACTGTTCAGGTGAAGAAAAAGAAAAGATCTGCATCCTCTTTCTGAGATCTGTACTCTGACAAGAGAAAGAAATACATGAATAAGTAACATTAATGCTGTCTACTTATAATCAAAGTATCTAAGGACAGACCACCTATTTACTATGTCCACATGTCCAAATTTGTATTCATAAACCAAGCTAGGGATGCCAGACACGTCTT
>PVIR01006154.1:0-67770 GCA_004026965.1 Petromus typicus | reverse complement strand
TCCCTATGAGGTCCAGAAGTCCTCCTGCCTTAGCCTCCCAACAACGGAGATTATAGGCATATGTGCCCTGTACCTGGCTTAGTTTCAATTTTTTTAATTCTCATTTTCTCGTTCACGGGTTCAGTATTTCCTTTCACTTCCACCCCTAAGCCCATGTCAATATGCGAGCGCTCTGGGGTTTTTCCAGCCCTGGGATACCTGACCAGAGGACACCACCTGTGGCAAACAGCCAGCTCTTCACCTCGCTCACTTCTGGACTGTAATTTGCTATCATTTCCCCAGGCTTGCTCCTCTGTGAGTTTGTTTGTTTTCAGGAACTGAGAATTGAACTCAGGACTCTGCACTTGCAGGAAGGCCCGTGCTGCTGAGTTACATCCCCACCCCCTCTGTGAATTTTTAGTCACTTTTATTCTTCAGGAAAGATGAAAATTCAGGCCATAGACGTGATGTGTTTGCCTCACCTCTTCCCAGCCTAAATTCACTCAGACCATCATATACCATCTCACTCTCGTACATTTGCAGAAAAATGGTGTATATGTATTTTCACAAGAACCACCTAGACCTCACTGAGGAAGGGGTGAGCTGGCTCCTCTCACAAAGAGGATTCTCTTTTGTAAGGACATTGGGCTGGGTCTTAACACATAGCCACTTGTGTAAAATACATTTTTTAAGATGTGAGAATAAAATGCTTTGATTTTTAAAAGCATAAGAAGGCTTAAAGAATAAATTAAAATAGAAAAAACCAGGGGGTGCAAACCTATAATCCCAGAACTTCAGAGGCTGAGGCAGGAGAACTGCTATGAGTTTGAGGCCAGCCTGGACTACATAGCGAGATCCTATCTCAAAAAACAATAAAATTAAAAAGAAAGAAAAAAGTCGTTTAAAACCTTAAGAGATTTTATGGAATTTTACAATTAAAATTCAAGCATTCAACTACTGAGCCCTCAGCATGTGGCCAAGTCACCGAGCAAAGGATACACCCACTCCAGCTTCAGTCTCTTGGTTGGCAGTTCTACTTTTGCTTCCAAACTGTAAGAATCCACTTGCCCTTTGGGCATGTACATGGTGACAGGGCGTCCACGGAGAAACATTTTTACATAGCCTTCTTCTACAAAGAGAACAGAGCCGTCAGCAGGACATCTCAGGGCTTATGACACCAGAGAACAAATGTGACTCCTCTCTAGCCAGGCAATGCAAAAGTGAGTTTTACCTATGATGTTTCTACCCAGGGTCTTAGAGGAAAAATCAAATCACTAGCTTGTAAAATTAAATGCCTTGAAACAAAAGCTTGGGCGTGTTTGCTTTGGGCATTCTGCGTACTTAAATACATGAGGTTCAGGAAAAATTGTCAGAGGTGGGAAGGAACTAGATGCTGACGATTATTTCCTGTGAGATCTTAGTACTCTCATGTGTCACCAGTACAGGAAGATGCACCACACCAGAAATTATAATTAATGCAACAAACTCACTTCAAAAAGTTTTTGAGTTGAATGTAGACATAATCTCAAAATTCATGAAATAGCTTTCAATATTTAATAAGTTTATTGTATTGAAGTCTAAAATTGCTATGTATCTTTCACAGTGGGGCAGATTCTTTAAAAGGGAAAAAAGCAAGATCAACAGAAGGAGCACCCATAGGAAATGCTCAAGGAAAAGCTAAAAATGGAACACGGAGAGCAGGGGACTCGAGGAAGACAGAGTAGGAAGCAGAACTTTCTAGAGTGAACCTTTCCATTATAATAACTTTTGATTTTTACTGAATTATAAGGCTAAAGTAAAAACTGCTAAAACATCAACCTGTGGCAACCTCTGGATCTTAAAAAAATCAGTTTGGGATGTTCTGACCCATGAGTTCAGTGTGTCACAAAAGTAAAGGAAATGCCTGTTGAGCGCCTGGTGGATTCTGCCCAGTTTCCGAACTGTCTGCCCACGGGCTGCAGGACAGGCAGCCTCAGGGACGACACGGGCAGCTCAGAGCACAGCGGTACCTGTGTAACTTCACAGAGAAATCATTTGCCGAGAGGAAACCGGTGAAGAAAAGTCCAGAATAATGACAGTACCATAGCGTAACCACGAGTCAGTTTGTCAGTCTGAGGCTGAAGGGTTTTCAGACAACGCTACATGCAGGATTATTTAAAAATGACATACGAGGCCGCCTGCTTTGATGTTACTGCGTGCACGCACTTCAGGTCCGAGCGTGAGCCCCTTCCCTGTGCACGTTAGGCTTGGGTTTAGGGAGGACCAGAGGCATGCTCCTCACTGCACACGCGTGCCAGCTGCTGCTTCTCTAAGTTAACTGCTGCACAGCACCTCCCCGCTGCACGGGACCTGTGCTACTGAGGCTACCACCACACAGGCTCTCATGGCCCCTCAGGCATCTTAAATTCAGCTGCCAACCCGGGGCCCAAACTGGATTGCATCTCACGCTTCGTGGACCAGAACTCTCACTCCCCCAGGGTCTCCTCTCCTTCCACAGCCCCACCTGCCACACCACCCCACAGGGCCCTCTCCAGACAGATGCCCTTTGCTAAATGGCACCTGTCCTGCCTCTGAGCTCACTTGTGCTGCTCCTTTCTGAAACGCCCTCCTTTTCCTAAGCCATCAGCTATACCTCCACTGGTCTCACTGTGCAGCGACTGTAAAGGTGGATTCTGAAAGCACCCAGCAGAGAGACCTTAGTGAGGAGAGAGTTTGACGTTCAATGAAGTGTGACTCTATGCCTCTCTCCGGAGGCAGGAATCAGTCCTGCCCGAGCACTTGCACAGTGCAGGTTAGGAGTAGAAGTTATGTAATGGCTCTGCCCCAGGCACAGAGCAGACTGCTGAGGGGGATGTCAGCTTCTGCACTGCTTCAGAATCCTGACAGACAGGATCACGCACAGCGCAGTTTTAATGACCAGGCCAGGCCCGATGCTATATCTGTAGACAAAATGCAGCAGGGACAGCAACGCTTTGTCTGGGCATTAAGATAGCAGCGCACATCACCAACAGGAGAGGCCAGCAGCAGTGCGGGCGGGACTCGTGACAAATGTGGGACACCCAAGGCTTGTCCTACAGCTCTCTTTTGGTTTACACAGGTTTGAAGACTTCCTATCATCAGCCAAAAATCAACCCAGATCCAAACAACAGCCACATATCAGAGCCCATCGGAGCAAGTGCGGGGGCTCTGTGCACAGAGCGAGTGTTATTGCTCGGTCCGCAGATGCCTTCCTACGTGGAGCGTCCGCCACAGGAAGTGTCTGCAGAGCCTAGCCAAGCGGCCTTGCTCAGAGAGCTGCAGGCTCTGCTGGGGTGCTGCCTACCTTTGCAGTGTGTCACCCGGCGCTTCCCTTGGGATTTCGGAGACAGAGACAGAAGGGCTGGATAAGGAAACAAGGGTGCTGCAGGAGCGGCTGGCCTGCCTGCTCGGGGCTCACTGATGGTCTGCCAGGGCCAGCTGGGTGCTACCTGCCCCCGAAGTGCCACTGGACTCTGGGCCCGACACTGTGTTCACACAGACTTGCCTCACACTGATAAACACAAACTGCTCTTGTCTTCCCTTAGAACCCGAGGGGAAGGGTGGGGAGTAAGTAATTGCATGAGTTTATTTAACTAAATGCAGACTTGTAAGAAAATTTTCTTGCATTTTATTTACACTTTTAAATAGGATTACTATACTCAGAAAACTGAGTCTGTCTTATTAAAAGGTGCGGTTGAAACTGATCTGTGGAAAGGTATGTAGGAACAGTCAGCTTGCAGGCTAGGAACTCACAGGCAGACAGAAAGAAACCCCTTTTAGACAGTTATGCAACCTGCTGCATAAGAAGTTTCCCTCTGGGAAACGCACTGTGGGCCACAGAGCCTGACAGTAAGAGGTGAAGCAATGGCTGGCATCTCCAACCTGGAAAATCCGGCAGGCAGGGCTCAGGGATGCTTCCCAGGGACCACCGGACCCCAGCCCGGCCTTGGCTGCCACTCTGGTGGCACAAACAGTGGAGCCACTTCTCACGCGTCACAGGCCAGAGAGAGCTGCTGCTGATCTGCCCAGGTCAGACCTACACAGCGGCCACTTCGGAAGGCCGCCCACGGGGAAAGAGCGCCCATGCAAGTATAGAGTCACACTCACCTGCACTGAACACGGGCTCCTTGGGTTTGCTGTGGAAATAAACCAAAGACAGTTTAAAAGGTGCCTGGGTTCTCGATCTTGTCCCTCCCAGCTCCACAGCCCCAGGTGGTCATGTGAATAAGAAAACAGAAGTGTAGAGAAGAAGCAAAACCGTCCAAAGCCAGGTGCAAGAGACGGCAATCCCGTTATCACCAAGGCTGTGCCGGTCAGACAGCACACAGGGGCTGGGCAGGGGTGTAGGCCAGTCAAGACGGGAAAGTGACAGGCTGGCTCCCCTCCCCCTCCCCCACCCTCTCTCTTCCAACAGGTAGCCCTTATTTAAAGCAAGATCTTGTGATGAGGACACCGAGAGCTGTCTTGTCTGTTCTGAACAAGAGGGGCGGCCAGGACAGAAGGCACTAGGGGGAGAGTGGGACAGCACTGCTGCCCTGGGTACCCCTGGCTGGCGCTACGGCCAGGAATTGGCCCAAAGACTCGAGCCCTTTGCCTCCAACCAAGCTCATTCCTGGGGCTAGTGTCCTATGAGTGAATTCCGTGAAGAGTCCCTGCATGACACAGGAGCAGCAGGCCATGATGTGGCCACTACTTCCTGTTGGGATGCCCCTTTCCAGGGGTACCTTGGGGGGATAGCACCACCTCTATTACAACAGGACAGGGTGCTGCTGTACTTTGGCTAGGGGCTGGCCTCAAAGTTCACGTGCTGGAAGCTTGGTGCCTATTGCAACAGTGTAGAAAGGCAGACAGATCTACATTTTTATTTTCTATTTTTTATTTGTACTTTTGAGTCAGAGTCTTGCTATGTAGTTCAGACTGGCCTTGACTTCACTATGTTGCCCGGGCTGGCCTTGAATTTGTGGTGATCCCCCTGCCTCAGCTTCCTGAGTATTGGGATTTCAGGTCATGCCGGTCCAAATAAATTTTCCTTTATCAAGTACCCAGCGTTGAGTATTCTATTTCCCAACACAAAAAGGCCTGAGTGAGCAGGTGGGAGGAACAAGGGCCTCTGCCTGGCTCCTACTGTGGTAGGAGTGGGCACCCACAATGCCCAGCCTCCTGATTCTGCTTCATGATACAGAACAAGATGGATAAAACAAGCATGAGCTGAAGGAATGCTGACTTTACCACCCTCCTAAATACTGCTAAAGGCTCAGATACTGTGTGTGTTTGTATAATTTAAAAAAAACACACAGAAAGCTAATATTACTTCTTTTCTTCTTGATTTTTAACTTTAAACATGACCCCCAAAAATGTCATGAACAGGCAGTGGGTCTGTGGCATTGGTAAGTTCTGCAAAATGGCGTTCATGCCATGCACCTGAAAGTCAGCAAATCTGCCCCTGGCAGAGTTTTCTAAACTCTAAACTATGGTTGTTGAGAATCTTGTCCTGTAAGAGCCCAGTGTAACCTTCCCAGGTAGGAATGAGGCCAGGGATCTTGAACCTCTGTAGAGTTTTAGGGAAACAAACAGCCCACTGTGGCACGTGTGGTATGGGCTCACCACCCCTGCCAAGGCCTCACATCCTCTGACCGACCACATCTCACTTATGGCCCCCCTGGGGCTCTGTGGACCCACCGTCCGTGCCAGGCTCTGTTCCCGTCCCTTCTCAGGGACAGCCCCACAGGCACTATGAGACCTCCTCCCCAAAGGCCCTGTGCCCGCCCCACCAGCTCACTCCTCCAAGTAGGCGTGGGCTCCATGAGGGGTGGGGTCTCCACCCCTGCCACCCTGCACAATGTGTGCAGTGGGGCCTGTGCCCTTGGAGTGGGGCTGGTCACCGCAGGGCTTCAGCGTGGTCTGCTCTGCTCCGTGGCTGTGATCCTGAAGATCACCTGGGTGCTCCACATCACCGAGGAAGCGGCATTTCTGTGACCCTCTGCACGCCAGGTCTCGGCCCTCCAGGTATCTGTATTACCGGATCTCCAGGCAGTGAGAACAGAGACAGTTTGAGGACTAAGGAGCTGAGGCTGACCTCATGCTGTCACAGAAACATAACCAAATGGGCACAGGGAGCCAAAGCACAGGAAAACTACTTCTTCTCAGTATGACGTGGGTCACCAAAGTAGGAAGATACAAAAGCCATAAACACAAACACAGGCTATCCAGACCACTGTCTAGAGAGGAAAGTGAAACTGAGCCCCTAACTCCCCCGAAAAGAGAAACCACATGAGATCTGAACCTCCAGTAAGGGGAACCCAAGGCCTTCCAAGGCTGACAGCTTCAGAAGGTTTTTATTAGGTCAGAGAAAGATGGCATGAAGGTCAGAGATGGCACTAACATGCTTCTATTTCTTCAAATCTAAACTACTTATCACTCTGTTGTGTGTTGTATTTAGAAAACATATTATTGCTCTGTGCCAGCATTTTAGAAAATTATACTTTCATAAAGAAAGTGGCATATTTGCCAGGTTTAGTGGTGCATGCCTATAATCCTAGGACTCAGGAGGCTGAGACAGGAGGACTGCCAAGTTTGAGGCCAGGCTGGGCTACACAATAAGACCCTGTGACAAAAAATAAAAAAGAGAAAAAGTGGCACACTGGCTGCAGGATATCCCCCCCTGCCACTGCAAATACAGACCCAGGAACTGACCAGGAGTTTCTTGCTTCCCCAGAGCAGGGCATAACCAGGTCCAGGCCTGGGCTGGGCTTGGCCCTTCTAGATGCTGGAAACAAGCTTGGAAGTGGAGGCGATGCCTCTCTAGGCATCATGTAGCATGGATCTGATGGCCCACACCTAAGTGTCAGCTAAACAGGGAAACTCTGTGCAGCTGAACCCCTGTCCACAGCTCAGGTGTGGCTCCCCAAGGGGGAGCCCCCACCAGCTCTAGGAAGGGGATCGAGCCCCCGCCAGACTGAGACATGTCTACTTCTCACCACCAAGTCATTCAGGCACCCCCACCTCCGCTGAAGACTGTGCAGGGCACGAGGCTGCTTGGGGACAAACCCCGGCCCAGCGATGGCCGGCACCTCTGAGGTACACAGTGCTCTGGAGCTCTGAGCTCCAGAGGGCAGGCTGGGCACCTGGCCCGAGAAAAACTGCCCACTCTAAGGGCGAGGCTCAGGCCAGCAGGCAGCAATGCTGTTGGCACCCAAAAAGTGGCCACAGTACCTCCACTGAAGTCCCAAGCTTCAAAGTCCTGGGAGGACAGGGCAGCGGGTGGCACTTCCACCCTGTGAACCAGCCCAAGCTGGATGTCAGCCGGGGACTGGGCTGGCACTGCCCCTCCATGGGCCGAGGTCCTATCTACAAAATGGGAGCAGAATCCCCGCATGGCACAGGTATGGGCAGGATTAAATGACAAAGGGCTGGAGGAAATGGGGATATAAAGAGTCAAGAATTGTCATGTATGTGTACCAACGACCCATAAGAAATGTGATTGTTATGTGCTGCAAATGTGCTAATACAAACAAAAATTTTAAAAATTAAAAAGGAAAAAATTAACTCATTCAATATATATGTATATATATGTACATACATATATATACATATATATGAATATATGAAACATTAACAAAGTGTCCAAAATTTCTTTACTAATTAATTTAACTTTCCTCCTCAATTTGTTAGGGCTCCTCACCTAACAGATGGAAACTAAGCTTAAAGAACTTTACCACCAACTATGGTAAAAAATATTCAAAGGCAAGTGATTCCAAAGCCGGAAATGCAAAACATCTTTTCAGTAAAAAGATGCTTAAATGTAAGTGACTTGGTTTGCAGCCAAGTGTTTCTGAGTCGAGAGTGTGTCAGACTGTCTACCTGTAGGTGGTGCTAGCACCTAGTGTTTTAACTGCTCTGGCCCAGCGTCCTTTGCACCACTGAACAGACATTGAGCAGTTTCATGGCAAAACGACAGGGCTTTGCCCTCCCAGAGCAGAAAAGGAGGATGGTGGGATGTGGGGGGAGAAATAGGGCCACAAAGTCAAGAACTGAGAGGTACCCACTTCAGTCTTGGGCTGGGAAGGCATCCGGGAAGGACAGCACAGTGGAGTTGTCCACACGCAGTCCCGGCTTCCCACCTATCCAGGGCGTCCTGTCCAGGGCGCCGCATGGAGAGAATCTTCTGCTTCCCAGCTTTTGGGAGCTGCTCACTCGTGAAGTTAGTAAGTCAGCAGCTTCTCACCTCGATCTGCTTTTCATTAACTGAGACAGAGTGTGCATGTCTTGTCATCAGCGGCCACTCGACCTCCTGGTCTGCATACTGCCTGCTCACGCCTCGCTGCCTTCCTCCTCTTCCCTCCCCTCACTGGTGTGGGCGGAGGCTTATCCAGGTCAGGACAACCGGCCTCACCCTCATCTGCACACCGCTGGTCTCTGGGGGGCGGGGCTGATCCGCTCCTCCTTCCGTTCGCTGCAGGATCTGTGCAGGTGCTCACAGACAAGACGGCAGCCACTGCACAACCAAGGAAGGGAAGTTCCAGACTGACCCTTTGCAGGCTGAGGAGCAGTGGTTAGAAGGGTCCTGGAGGAGGCAGGCCCAACTGGGGCAGCATGAGCCCTGGACACACATCCAGAGTGGACAGCATGCATGGGACCTCCTCCGAGAAGTGGGATGGCCCCTCAGAGGGCCTGCAGTGTGACTTTGTTTCAGCCTATAGCACCTTGGAGGCACCATGTCACTGCCACCGAGGAGCCCGAGGGAGGTTCATGATTTACAGTTGTACAAGAAAAAGTGGTGGAGCTACATTGTCTTGATTTGATTATAACTATAGAGCTCCTTTCCTTCCTCTTTCCCTCCCTCCCCTCTTCTCTTTCCTTCTATACAGGTCTCACTATGTAGCTCAGGCCCAGGCTGGATTTGAACTCACAGCGATCTCTTGCTTCAGCATCATCAGCACTGGGATCACAGCATGTGTCACCACCCCCTGCCAGAGCGTCGTCATTTTTGTTATATTAATTGGGACACACAGATTCGTCACGCACCTGTTTGCTGAGTGCCTGCTGTGTGTGGGGTGGAGCACACCCCTGGGTGCACCGCTCCACACGGCACCGAGGGAGGGACCAGGCTGACTTGGGCACTTACACAGCACATGAGAGGCAGGTTACCATGCACACACACACGCACATGCACACGCACACACAGAGTGAGTCTGAATGGTACACTCCGAGCAGGCAGTGCCTGGGAAACAGAGTGAAGGTGATGCGCATTATTCCAAAGTTTCGGATGATACAATCACAGGTGGCTTCCATTTCCTCGTTTTGCACATCTGGATTTTCTAATGAGTTACTTATAATAAATAAACTCCAAAAGAGCTTTTAAAAACCCTGGGGAAAAGAGGGGATGTGTTGGTGAGGTGGAGCTGTCAGGGTCTAGGAGAGGGTGAGAGGTCTAATAACAAGGAGCCCTGAAGTCTGGGCATTAAAGTTTAGATGACAGCTCAGGCTGGGTGTGGGGACGCATGCCTGCAATGCCACCACTGGGAGGCTGAGGCAGGAGGATCACCATGAGTTCAAGGCCGGGCTGGGCTACTTCACAAGACCCTGTTACAAAAAAAAGTAAGTAAGCAACAAATAAAGATGCCACCGCCTTGAAACACCACGGGTAGGGACCAAGCTTCTAGCACATGCACTTTGGGGTGAAACCACAGCAGTACCCTGTCCTTGGATGGACTGGAGAGGGCATCCCAATAGGAAGTGGTTTTAGGAAGTGCCCAGGTCCAGGGTCCCTGACCTCTTTGTCTCTTTGTCTCCAGGTCCCTGAACCTCTAGTTTAGGTTGTCCTGCACTAAAGGCCATGCTGTGGGGCAGAGTATATGCAGGTCACAACAAAGGTGCCAGCCATGGCTAAAACATTTCCTGTTCTTGGCCCATTGCAACACTTCACATGGAAACATAGTGTCTTGCCTGCCCAGTCCCCAGAATTTATTTCAAATGGGGAATGATGTGATAATGGAAACATTTTATTAATCTAGCAACATCTGACATAAACTGTGCTTCAAAAGAAGCAGCCACTTTTCTATCTGATATAAAGTAGCTTTATAAACTGAAAAGATCCTTATAGATTAGTATACTGGATCCATATGTCATGCAATCTTCCATTAGAATGTTATTGCTGGTTCCCTTTTAAATTTAAGAAGTACTTCATGATGACATGAATCACTGTATAATTATCATTAATTTACTATTAATAATACATAAAGAAAAATATTACATTGCCCTACATTGCTTTTGTTTTTAATGGAAACTTTCGGTGCAAACAGTAAACACTGTTAAAATTCTGTGGCTTGTTACAAGCAAAGTACTTTAAACTGTTAACTGTTTTAAAATGAAGATGAAGATTGTATCGTGGTACCTGCATGGTGGTGCACCCCTATAATCCCAGATTATAATCTCTCCTCTTCGGGGAGGCAGAGGCAGGAGGGTTATCATGAGCCCAGTCTGGATGACTTAGTAAGAATGAACAAAGGGCTTAGGGTGAGGATCTGGGGTTCAACCCCCAGGGCTGCCAAAGAGAGATTCTGTCATGTCACCAAAACCTGTCAAATACAGTTAAATGACATGGGGGCAAGAAGATTAAAGATATTATAAAGGACATAGTTTCTAAGAAAGTAAAGTATCCTTGTTTTATGGCAAATTACTGTGCTTTTGAAAATGCTAATGTTAGTATTTCAGAAGCTCTTTCTGCTCAACATGTGTCCCGTGCATACACTACAGTATGCAGCTGCTGTAACTATGGTAGAGAAACACTAGAGCTGTGATGTAGATCTGTTTTCCCTGAGGAAAGGAAGCCTTTTTCTAATTTGTGCAAGCCTGTCTTTTGTGCCAACTGCACCAGGGGTGTGATGCATTGTGGGCCACGTAGCAAATAATCTCTGATGGACGCAGGACAGCATTTCTGTGTGATCTGCTGCTTCTGCAAAGTGACCAGGCCAGGCTGGGCAGGATCTCGCTCTCCCCCACTGTCAGCAGGCAGCTCTGGGCACTGACAAGCCCCAGAGAGGACGCAGTTCTGGGCACCACCTACCTGCAACCAGCACATGTTCACAGAGGTACCATAATTTTGATGTTTTCCCCCCAGCTGCGGTTAGATTTTATCCAAACCTAGGCTGTCCTCACAAGACTGTTGCTTGTACAAACACAGTTTAACACAACAGACTGGAGCAGCCCAGCACGCCAGTGTCACAGAGCAACCACAAATATGGTGTGAGGAGAGAAAACTGAGAATTGTGGAAGGCCTCATAAATAATTTGCCTGTGCCCCACACACATGTCCTTTTTGATGATTATGTGCCAGGCCCCACAAGGGCTTCTGTTTGCTAGAGTCAGTGTGTACCTCGCTGTCCCCCACAAGCCCCACATGTGCACAGGCGGCCTAGGGAGGGGCCTGGCTAGGGGGACACAGCGAGACTTGCTAGCTAACTACGGCCTGAAACTTGGACAAACTGAGCTGGAGTAGCCCTGCTTCTTTGAGTCATGGCTGTCCACCTCTAGGCAAGGAAGAAAGTGACCAAGACACTAAGATTTGAGGGACTCAATATCGAACCCCTAACTCACAAAGCGCCTGAAGGAGTGAGGCCAAAAGTGGCTGACAAACCCAGATTTTAGGTCTCTTTCCAGGAGGTCTTGCTGCCTGCAGCCACTGAGTGAGAAATCTCTTAAACGTGACACAGCCTCTGGAACATGCCATTGTGTGACTGAGCTACCAAGTGAAGGCTTAAGGGTCAGTGGCCAGCGGTCTTGAAGCCCTAACCCCCAGCCCTCTTTTGTGGGTATATGCTCCTGAGGACCGAACTCAGAACCTCTGCCCTGAGCTATGTCCCAGGCTTGTTTATATTCTTATATCTCACAAAATGGCTAAGTTGTCCAGGCTGGACTTGAACATGAAATTCTCCTGCCTCAGCCTCACAGAGTGCTGGGATCACAGACATGTGCCATATGTTCAAGCTTTCAAACTTCTCTCTGTATCTATCTAGACCTCGAGACTGGCTTCTTCATCAGGTGGGAAGGTCAGAGGAGCCAGGTAGGGAGCTGCTGACATGGGAAGTAAGAGGGGCGTGAGGACGCTATCCATAGCACCTGGATGGCCAACCCTCAACTTTGCTCCCGTCGCTCCCAACCGCATCTCTGCTATTGATGCCATGAGCCCCTGAAGGTGTCTGTCAGGACCAGACCAGGGGACTAGGGATGCCCAGCCTCTTTCTGAACTGCAGCAACTCTAGTAGCTCGTGCTGGATTGGCCTCCACCAGCCCTGGGTTCTAACAAGATGAAGGATTTATTTTTACATAGACACTTTCAGTTGTCTGGATTATTTTTAGGAAAATGATTAGTACACTGCCCTAGCCCCTCATTCCCAAATCAAACTTTCCTACTGTGGCATTTCTCGAAAATCCCTTTGTAAATATCTTTTGCGGAAATATTTACCCAGCACACTTACCAAAGCCATAGGATTTAAAAAGATAAAACAGATTTGGGGTTTACACAATGCAGATTCTTTCTGGAAATACTTAATAAAAATCAGATGTACCCAGAAGAAGCCAAGTTTACAAGAACTGCCAAGATCTAGACGTCTGGGGTCAACTTCCTGAGGCCCCTGAAATGCGGAGAAGCCTTCAGGGCTGTGCACCTCCTCCAGCTTATGCTCTGCTGCCCTCGTGACCACTCGGCCTGATTTCCAAGGTATTATCACCCAATTAGCATAATCTTCTGACAGGAAGGGCTGAGTCTGAACTAGAGGACAGGCCTCCTGATGACAGGCTCCGGAATCTCTAACTGACAGTAGATGGGACCTGCTGCAGACTGAGGAGTGTCTGCCTCTCTCTTCTCTATAAAAGGTACCTTGTAGGAATGGACTGGAAAAGAGGTTAGGCGCCCTTCACAGGGCTGAGTCACAGCAGATTTACGGACTTGGAGCCGGTACAGCCTGTGGTTTGGAGGGGACTGCGGCATGACTAAGCCCTCTCCTGACATGAACACTTGAGAAGAAACATGCTTAGCCTCTGGAGCTGAAATTCCTCCCTGAGCACTGCTAAACAGAGAACAAAATGAAAGCACAATGTTTAAAGAGTTAGGATAAAACATACTCGACAGATGCACACAGAAAAACTGACCTCATCAGTATGTTTTTAAACATCGAATAAGCTATTTAAATGCCCCCCAAAAAGTAGCTTATGGATAAAAAGTTACTACTGATTTCACAGATTTTTAAAACAATTCATTACAAACTAATCTCATTTTTTAAAAACCTTCAATGATGAGAGTAAAAGTAGGTCAGGAAACCAAAAAGAAAAATGTTTCCTATTTCTATTGTAAACTCAATATTAGAGTCTCTGTCATATTATGAAAACACAACTTGTGGCCTATTTTGTCTCAGAAAAATACCGTTGACAACCTTAAAACATCCCATCCCATTATTCTTAGAGGGTAGTGGCCATATGAGAGGGAAATATGCTTCACACGAAGCTCGAGGCACTTGGTGCTGAGCAAATCCTCCAGACTCGCTTCAGCCCACAGGACAGCCAAGACCCCAGGCTCGAGTTCTGACCCGGAAGTAGTTGTGTGAGGTGTGGCCGGCAGCTTCCCTTAAATGACTGATCAGTGCCAACTGCTCTGGAGTGACCTGGTGCCCAGATGAGGCCGCTCGCCTGCATGCAAGGGCTCCTCGTGTAACGAGTGTCCCGGTAGCCACCACCCCCCGCCACCCCCCACCCCCCCCCGGGGCTCGCCTACCTCTCGCTGTTCTTCTTGCCGCTGGACGAACTGCTGGTGGAGCCTGTGCGGTTCCGGCCTCCCTTGGAGTCCCCTGAGCTCTCCCTCCGGCCGCCAGGGGACACGCGTTCAGAAGAGCTGGTCCTCTTGATGCTGCTGAAAGGGGTGACACGACATCACGCTCCATCCCGCTCCACTGCCACGTGTGAATCTGCACAGGGATCTCACACTTCTGCCGGACGCTCTGCAGCCCCAGCTGCACCGGTCCTCAGATGTTCAGAGCATCACTTGGAATCAGTGCCTGTGTCAGCGCAGGAAACCGAGGTCGGCCTTGGCAGCTCTAAATGCCAGTGGTGCTGGTACCGAAGGGCCTCACCCACTGGGGACAGGTGCCCGTGGTACAGCAATGATAGAAATGTTCTGCCACATGAAAACACCCTCACAGACGGAGTGCCTGGCTGGTAGGCTAAGCAACCAGCTTTACCCTCACAGCCAGAGGGGCTGGTGTGGCTGGCAGCCAGGAAGGGAGGTCTGGAGCTTCCTGAAGCCAGGAACTTCTGGGGACAATCAAATAAAGGGCCTGGATGTGCTGCAATGCCCCAGGCGGTGAGCCAGCCTCTCGGAAAGGGAAACCCAAGATGCAGGAAACCCAGGGCTGAGCAGGACCTTCTGGGCAGGAAGACCATCACTCCCCTCATGGGGCACATGTTGGCGCGTGTTGCAACCTCAGCTTGCTGGCACCGAAACCCCAGCCGCAGGCCTACAGCGTCTGGGGCCCAAGCCCCAGAGGTCAGCGACAAGGAGGACAGCCCTTAAGAATGTGCTCAGTGCCTTGATGAATGGAGACTCTTTGCCTCTTCTGCCACAGGCAGAAGTGGCAGGCTGCACCCCGAGACCTGCACCACTGAACTAAACCTCCAGCCCCCTTTGCGTGTTTTTAAATGCTGCTGTTGTGTGGCTTTTGCAAACTTACCACTGGAAGTGAACAAGATTGATAAAGTGACCAAGATCACAATTATTTTAATGTCATCTTGCATATTCTTTCTGATAACTGAGAAGGCTTTGACTGTTCAGTCCTAGTATCCAACTGGAAATAGCAGGTGTATATCTCACTATCCAGTGTGCTTTGGAGGGCTCAACTTTTCTTTTTTTTGAGACAGGGTCTCACTTGGTAGTTCAGGTGGGCCTTGCACTCACTATGTTCCCCAAGCTGGCCTTGAACTTGCAGTGATCCTCCTGCCTTGGCCTCCCTAATGCTGGGATTATAAATATGTGACACCATGCCCATTGAATTGCTCAGTTTGGAACAAGAAAATTATAGACTTCAGCAGAAGAGTACATTTCTGTGACATAGGATTAGAGTCTAAAAATCACAGAAGCTTTTATGCCCGAAGTTTGGGATCTTCTAATGAGGAAACCTGGGTGGACGTAGCCCACTGGGACTGTTCTCTGGCAAGTGCCTAGACTAAGCCTGAAGCTGTGTATGTGACCAGCTGATGGGGCCCTCGGGGACCCGAGACAGAGTGAACTGAAGCGTTGCCTCTGTGGCGTCCTTGTGGGAGTTCACGGCAAGTTCATGGCAATTTAAAGAATTGCATAAAACGTCCTTAAGGGGCTGAGCAAACTGTGACTATCAGTCAATCATAGCAAACCTGAACCAATTTTCTAGTGATGAACGAGCAACCTGGGGCTGGGGAGGGGATGGCAGCTCTGCAGGCAGCGCCGGTGCAGCAGCTCACATGGTGCCGCGCTCAGATCTCTACCTGTGTTGTGTAATTTTGCAAAAATCATCACCCCCTTCTCATGCAGGAAGCAATGTCAGGGACACGGTGGCACCTGGCTGAGGCTCAGCAAATGACATGCATGCACTCCCACTAGCTGTGACTTACAAATCATGGAAAGGAACAAGCTTCAGGGGACCCCATGGGCAGATACAAACCCAGGGCTGATCGATAATTAACAGAGTCACACACACTAAGCCAGTGTCGGGGAACCTTTTAGAGCTTTTATTGATAACAAACAGCCAGGTGTGGCCTACCTGCCAAAGGTGGTGACACCCCTGCACTCGGCCCAGTACCAGATCATTAAGCCCTTGTGCTCACCCCAGAGGTAAATGGCTGAGATGGGCCAGACTCCAACAGCCTCCACTTCGGGGCTGATGGACTCGCCTGGGTAGAGAAGATAGAGACCTGTAAAGCTACACACAGAGACAAAGCAGAACAAACATGAGCCTGGCGATCAAAGTACTGATCCCAGTGGAAACGCATTTTGCTTTGCATATACAGACTTGGGTCTCATCCATCAAAGCTCATTCAAGACATTTGTCATTCCTGCATTTGCATCAAAATGATTTTTAAGATCTTACTATTGTCCTATTTGCAAGCGGTGGGGGGGGGGACCCATTTCCTTTTGAGAGCCAAGGACTCTTAGGAATGAAAGAGGATTTACTAGGGCTCCAATGAAGGACAGAAAATAAAAGCTTGGAGACAGACATTTGCAGCAAAAGGGCAGCCAGAGAGCGCAGTGCTGCGGCTCACGGCAGGAAGTCTCCCTAAATCACCAGCGGGGAGCATCGAAGAAGCTGTGTCCCTCTGGATGGCGGAAACAATGCTCCTTATTTTGGAAGTGGCTGGGGCACTGGCTGCTGAGCAGCCACAGAATAATGCAGTATGATTCTTAGTGCTGAAGGCAGGTAATAGGCTTCTGGGTTATCCGTGCATGAACCTCGTTTTTCCCGCCTCGCGCCCAACCCCCAGATCTGAATTCTGAAAATCAGATGGTTCCTCACATCTCATTACGAATGCACCGAGAATTCTTGCCCATTTAAATTTCAGACACAGTAAAATTTCCGCAGCAGAGACTGGTGCTCAGGAATCAGGACCGCCTTTCTCACAGGTGGGTCAAGTTATCAAGAAGCTGAAGCTGCATCTTTCTTTCATCAAGTGATCTCGGGTCAAGAAGTGGTTTTTCAAGTCTTTACAAAAAGATCCCAAACTTTTACAGACAGAAGTGAAATTTCACAGGTAGCTCTCAGGCATGACCAGAGATTTCCGAGGGATTCCATTTGTCATGACAGCCAGGTGAGTAACACTAGATTAAAACATCAGCCACTCAGCAGATATGTAGCAGGCAGGGACCGTGCCCCGGGCCAGGACCAGGACAAGCATGGCTTTTGTTCTGCAAGCTCTGCAGTACCTAATTCTGATGGGCTAAGATAACATACATAATCACTGTCAAAATATGTACCTTTGTGACACAACAGAGCTCATTCCTAGGAAGGCTGGTGGTCTCAGGGGTCTCTCTGAAAAAAATCTGGTTTTACTACCACTTAAAGGCAACGCCCTTTGTGTGGGGGGGTGAACAGCTTTTGTTGAGGAATAGGGGGTTCAGTGGCCTTATGAGACCAACAAGGTAACATTACTGTCTTGTTTTGCTACTGAGGAGAAACCAAATAGTTCATCTATGGCTCAGTGGCTCTGAATAACAAAGAAACATATTAGAAATAAATTTTTAGAAATATCAACCGAGGACTGATTTTTTTCCCCCTTCTCCAAAGCGCATTGTCTTTCTGGCCCTGACTTCATGCAGTTGCAAATGCTGTACTTTTAACAAGTAGAACTGTTCTTCCAAAGGACTATGGGCTGTTTGTTTGGAAGCAATAGCTATTTTACCATTCTGTCTCGTACTTGGCACTGAGAGCTTTTAAAATGATGCTTTCTGTACTAGTTTTGTGCTTTTGATCTCTACTCTCACAGCTCTGCCTATTGTAAAGCTGTCCTTAGGAACTGAGAGAAGGAGCAATTGTCTCTTTCTCAGGGCAGTGGAAACGGTCTTTATTGTGAGCAGCCGCATTCCACAGACCTAGGTATGACCTGCAAGTCTTCCCTGGATTTTTGGCCTTTTTTCCTTTGACTAATGGAAACAAAGCTCTCCCAAAGATTCCACGGCAAGGCCCCCAATCCCAATAGAAGTCTTAATTGACAACACAAAGCACAACTGCTGGGGGCTGGACTATTTCCAAGGGGGATTTTGTTCTTAAGCACCAGGCTGAAAAACCTCCAGAGAAAAGAAAACAAACATATACCCATGCACGCACCACAGATGCCCCGGACGCAATTCTTTTGCAACTCTGATTACTGAAAAATTTCTGTGCGATTGTAAACATATTTGAAATTACTCCACAGCTGTTTTAAGCCTAATACACGGAATACCCTGCTTGCTTCTTTCCCATGTTGAAATTCTCTGCTAATGAGAGATCTGCAGGAAGGCGCCCACAGGGTCACAGCAAGATGCTGCCACTTCTATTTCAAGCCTTGGAACTGATGGGGTCTCAGAAACCAGGCAGGCCTCGCACACAGGGCCCAGTCCTGGATGCTCAGTCTAGAAAGCCAGCATCTCCAGTGGGCAGCTGTGTGCTGACAGCAGCTTAGCAAACAGCCCAGTGCATTATTCTGTGAATGAACACGCAAAGCCTTCGGAGGCCTCAGACTATCTGGAGGGAGGTTGCTGTTTAACATCCTCAGGAAGGGCCTGGGATTCCTGTCCCATGGCCAGGGGCTCTGAACCACAGGAAGTACCTGCATGAATGTCCAATCAGGTGGCAGGGACAGGCTCATCAGGTGGGACAAGCTGCAGGATGGCACAGTTATACACATACTGCCCGTGGTTAACCAGGCAAAGACCTGTCAAGTACTAATAAATACACGCACACACGTATAACATGATGGTTATGAAACATGGTATTTTCTCTGTCCCTTTTCTCTGCCCGCAGCAGAGAAATGAATAGGCAGTTCTACCTCTCGGACTCACAACTCATCAGGGACCTCTGCCCAGCACAGCCCTCACTCTAGACCACAGCTCCAGTTTCTGTCCAACAGCAGCAGACTAGGTAGACACAAAGCAGATGCCCTCTAAGCTGTGGTCACACTAGGCCCTCTTACAAGAAGATGCCAGGGATAAGTACTGAGAGGGCAGGCGCTCTGCAGAGAGACAGATAGACAGACAGACAGACACACCCAAGTAGAGCCCCTTTCTTGCCTAGGACACCTCCCCAGAAGTGCACTTCACTTCTCTGAGTCTGTTTTCTCACTGGCAAAACACGGGTAACAAGCCCTACCTTTCCTAGCTGCTCTGAGGATCAGAGGCGATGGTATCAAACCCCTGGCACGTAGCTTAAGTGACTGTCAAAAGGTGATACCTACCCTGACTTTCAGAGGAGGTTAAAGCCTTCTCTGGTGGCACGGTGGCTCATGCCTGTCATTCCAGCCCTCAGAGGCTGAGGGATGAAGGTTGAAGGGATTTTGAGGCTGGCCTGAACTCCACTTAAGACTCTGTCTCAGATCCCTACACACATATACACACGCGCGCGTGTGCGTGCACATGCATGCACACACACGTACATACACGTGCACACACGCGCGCACACACACACACACATGGGAGTGTAGTCCCTGGAAACCCTGCCTCACTCTCATTCTGGGGAACTATACATTCTACGTACTCCTGCGGTCATCCCCACACTCATTCTGGCTGAACACGTATTTCAAACACTGGAGCTCCAGACACTATCTCTAAGAATTCCAGACTCACACCAGTGAGTCCCAGGAGGCCCTGCAAATCATGACCATGGGCATCATGGCATAGCAGACTCACTCGGGGTGGAAAGGCCAGAAATGCTTCACGTATGTCCTTATGGAGCAAATGAACCAAAAGTCAGAAATTTTATGCACATTTCCATTTTCATTTTCATTTCATTTCATTTCATTATTTCAATTTTTTTTTACTTAAATTATTTTCTTTCAGCCCAGCACAGGGCACGTGGCTATATAATAGAACACTATTCAGCCTTAAAAATGAATCAGTCATATGCTAGGACATGAATCCACCTTGAGGACATTGTGCTGGGCAAATAATCCAGTCACAGAGGGACAAAGACATACAAACTCTTCACAGGAACTGTCTGAAGAAATTAAAATCCCAAAAACACAAAGTAGAGACATGGGGGCCAAGATCTATATCTAAGGGGTAGGATTCTAGTTTTGCAAAATGAAGACATCTACTGAGCAACAATATGAACATACCTAACACTACTGAGCTACATACTTAAAAGTGACTAAGATGGTGAGTTTAATGCCAATGTGAGTTTTCAAAAACAATTATAAAACATGACAGATGGAAACCTGAATCTTAAAGAAGAGAGTCCATCTTGCTAATTTCACGTGTAGATCCATAAAAGTCTTAGCTACCACTGCCAGCTAGAATCCAGGTCATGTTGGGTCAGTGATAAACATAAACAACCTGGTGGAATATGAAACAAGGCCAAGAATAGCATTTTGAGGTTCTAAAAAGTGCTGCAAAAACAACTTTCTAAAATTCACATGGAACAAAAGCATGAAACTCCGTGGGAAGCAGAGGAGAACGTGCTTAGTGAAGGACAGGTCATTCCGCATAAACTACATACTTAAAAAACGTCATGAATCTGTCCGATGGAGCTGCTGCTCAACATCCGCTTTTAGGCTTGACATGATTTATTGGAAACCCAGTTGTGCCTTGTCACCTCTGGCCTAGTTAAAACATGCCCTCCCCATCCAGCACCGGCCTGCTTGTCCCTCAACTCACTGACCCAAAACCTTTGCCCAGTACAGAAGCTGAAGAACACTCGCCTCAGAATCGCGCCAACCAATTCTCCCACAGAGCGTGTTTTCCTTAAAGTTGCCAGTGCACTGTGCCTGCCAGCTCATAGGCTGGCGCCGGGGGCCCCATCTTTGAAAAGCCTGGTCCTTGGACCCTCACTGCTGGTCAAGCACCCAGTGTCAACCCCTGGTGGTTCCCCTCTTATACCCTGGACCCATGAGCAATGAAACACTTCTCTGAGTTTCATTCAGTTCCCATCTGTGGTCTTGCCTGATCCAACACAAACTTCACTTCTTTCCAGGCCAGGGCTCTCCCAGACAATATCGGTCTTAGAACACACATGACACAGGGCTGAAAGAGCCACAGGACACTGCCAGTGGGAAGCAGCGCGGGTGAGAGGGACTTGGGCAGACACAGAACCTGGGCTCCATGGAGGTGGAGAAACAGCGCATGAGGCTCACAGAGACCCCACCACCAAGTTCCTGAGCCCTTCAGGACAGGCTTCAGGGCTCACAGCAACCTTCTGAAAGCCTTGGTTACCAAACCAGAGGAAAAGAGAAGACAGGATAAGTCACAGCAGCATCAAACACGGTGTGAATCCTCCCGAGTCCACATGGGCCTCAAGGCACCTGCGGGTGTGTTCAGAGCCCAGGCCTCCAGCTGGGCCTGCTTAGTGTTTCCACGGACTGTACGATTTGCGTGCTCTTAATCCCCGACAGAGAACAGCAAAAGGACTTCCTTGAGGCTTGTATGTTATATAAGCATCAGGTGTTTAATTTTGCACAGTTTAAAGAATTTAGACTGGCTACATAATACAATATTTTAATATGGCAATTATTAAATAATAAAAAAATAAAGTTGAGGGCAAACTATACCCTATCTGGCAGACATCAGTATCTACAGCTTCATTGGTAGGTACCATTTAAAAGTATGAGCTTATCCATTTTCGGATAAAAAAGTCAAAGTTGCTATGGCAACCTGCCTTTTCCTGTGTTCCAAATATGGATGCAGCAACAACACACTCATTTTAACCTCCCTTTTGGAGTCCTACTTACTTTTATAAAGAGAACCTTACTTAAAAATACATGAAGGCACACCGTGATTTTAGCCAATGAGATTTCACAGGTGAGGCATTTTTAAATCTAAAACAACAAGAGGAATTTATTTGGTTTTTACACATAACAGTCACACACAGGAGGCTGGGCTTGTACTGGCTTCAACTCGGGAGAATCACTGCGGGATGTCACCTGCAAAATAACTCTTCAGAATTACAGAAAGAGCTGCATTTTGAATTCCTCAAGGCACGTCTGTGGCCTACCTTTTGGTTGCCGGCATGGGAGTTTCTTTCCTGGCCCCCGAGGGGGATGGCAGAGAGCCACTGGGTTTCTTTGGTAGCACGGTGCCATTGTTGACGGTGGTTCTTAAAGGCAGGGTCTGCACCAGTGGTCTTGCTGCAAGATAAGCAGAAGAGCAATGAGAACTATGCCTGTGGGGGTGATGCTTTATTGGAGTTACTATGCAGCAATGGAGAGGATGTCCATGTTCTCTGAACATGTGGCAGAAGTGACACAGGTCTTGTGACAAACAGTGCTTCAACAATGAACCCAGACACCAGACTCATACGCCGTCCAGTGATGGCCTTGGGACCAGTCAAAGTACCGAGCCATAGCAGTTCTAGAAACAAACATTTTTAGCTTTAGTGATGAGTTTTAGATGCAATACTAAGTGCACAATCCATGAAAGAAAACAATGGGACAATATAGACCTCATTAAAATTATTTTAAAATTGCAAAAGATACTCAGGAGTATAAAAATACAAATCATAGATTGAGAAAAATATTTGCAAATTATTTACCTGATAAAAGGCCTACATAGAGAGTATAAAAAGAATTCCCAAAATTTAACAGGAAGAAAATAACCAGGACAATTTCAAAACTGCCAAAGATCTGAATAGTCTTTCATCAAAGAAGATATGCAGGTGGAAAATAAGCATATGGACATCACTTGTCATTAGGAGGCACAAATTAAAACAATAATCAGAGAACTCTGCACGTACCTCCTAGGATGGTCAACATGAACACAGACACAATGCCATGGGCCTGGACGTGGAAGAACCGCAATTCTCCTCTACTACTGGCGGGAGCACAAAATGATAGGGCCACTTCAGAAGACAGCTTGGCAGTTACGACAGCTAAATATAGTCTTACCATACAAGCCAGTAACTACTGACACTAGGTATTTATCCAAGTGATCTGAAAACT
Source organism: Petromus typicus (assembly GCA_004026965.1). Classification (NCBI taxonomy): domain Eukaryota; kingdom Metazoa; phylum Chordata; class Mammalia; order Rodentia; family Petromuridae; genus Petromus; species Petromus typicus. The sequence continues at coordinate 45,133 of PVIR01006154.1, read as the reverse complement.
TCTGTCTACACAAACCTGTATGTCAATATTTGGAGCAGCTTTATTCACGACCGTCAAAAGCCAGCCTCAGCCAAGGCGTCCTCTGATGGGTAAATGGTAAACAGACTGGCAGGACTTGCTGATAAGAAGGAAGGCACCACAGCCAGTGGGGGCCCCCTGCCACTGCTGCCGCTCGGGGCGGCTCCTCACTCCTGCGTGTGTGCCATGGCAGCAGGGGGTGGGAGCGCAGACAGCCAGTCAGCCAGGTGCTTGAGGCCATGTAGACAGCAGTGTCTGGGTCATGTGATGGCATCTGCCCCAGCAGGACAGGTGATGGGGGTTGCAGAGTGTGGCCTTCCTCTCCTGAGCCCATGACCCAAGTCCACCTCGAGACACCAGACATTCCCACAGAGAACTGCCTGATCAGACACCTCATAACCATCAGGAGCCCAGGACACATGCTGACTAGATGGCCTGTGGTGTCTTGGGTAGGTGACCCCAAAAGTTAGAGGTAGAAGACACTGGGGATTAAACCCAAGGAGCACTGACTATATCTTCAGCCCCAACGATCTGTCTACCCACCCACTCATCCACCTATCCATCCACCCATCCATCCATGAGACATGGTCTTGTTAAATTTCCAAGGATGGCTTTGAACTTGCAGTTCTCCTATCTCAGCCTCCCACATGGCTGGGATTACTGGTGTGCCCCACTACACCTACCTGAAGCACAGCCTTTTGTTAACAATAACATATCCACAGTGGTCCATCCTGACCACAGTAAGGTAAAACAGCAGCAGGGGAAGCGGATTATAGGTCTAGGAGAACTCTCCATAGTTGAGGTTTTCTGCCACAATCTGAGCTATTAAAATATAGCTGTACATAATATCAAAGTTTCAATACACGCATTTTTAATGCATCTTTTTTCAGTGCCTGAATTTGAGGAGCAGCTTCTCGTGCAGTGGTGGCTGAGCCAGGCAGCCTGGCCAGTGCCATGATCTTCTCCACTGTCCAAGCCCACTCCTCTGCCCTGCACATCCCGTCTGGGCCTCGCCCCCTTGCTCACATCCCCACCTGCCACAGCCCCTCACCCCTCTGCTTCTGTCTCTCCCACCATTTCCAATCCCATTCCATGTTGCAAAAACATGCACATTTGGTCAGTGCCTCCCCAAATCCATATCCACCAAGGACCCCAGAATGTGACCGGACATGGAGATGGCAGGCTGAGATGAGATAGAATGGAATCCTGGGTCCACGAACTCAGTGAGAGACCTTGCAAGCAGCCCCATGGTGACAGAGGCAGGGAACAGTGAGGCGTCCTCAGCCCAGGAGTGCCAAGGACATCTGTCGCCCCAGGTGCTGGAGGACAGCCATGGCACAGATGCCCACTCCAAGAGTGCAGAAAGAACCACCTGCCACAACCTTAACTTCAGCCTGGCACCAGGTTCTAGGCTTTGGGACTCCAGGACTGAGGCAGGACAGGTGAGGCCCTGAGGCTGGGCTCTGGCTGGAGTCTGTCCCCTTATGCCCACCATCGCCATTTCTGCCTCTGCCCACACCTGCGGTGCCCAGTGTCAGCCTCCACCATCTCTTGCTGCTCTGTCCTTCACAGTGCTTCCTCACAGCCCCCATCAGCGCTTTTCAGCAGCTCTGGTGCTCCACGGCCCTGGCTATAGGACAGCAGCTAAGCCCAAAGTGTACCAGCAGAATCCGCCACAGCAGCCCAACGCTGGCCGTGGGCAGAGTTGCTATAGAAATGTACCAAACCTCATCTACCTGCTACGGCTTCCATTTGACGACCAGGCCTGGAGGATGGAAGAGGCTGCACCCTGATTTCAGCTGCGGCTCCAAATCTCTGTTTGCCAAGGCTCTGACTTGGTCTCACTTCCTCTTTCTGATCTGGTCTCTCACATGAGACCCCCAGACTGTCCAGCGTCCCTCACACAGATGACAAACCAAACCCTGCCTCATTCTGACACCCCGCTTTGCAGTTTCTGAATGTGAGTGCTCCCAGGAGCCACCGGGGGATACACTATGGCACACTCTAGGGTCCTCTCCGAGGCTGTGAGGGCTAAGAGTCTGCATTTAGTGCTGGTTGCATGGCAAGGCTGCTGCATCTCCTGGAGCCACTGGCATGAGGGTCCTCTATCCACGGCCCCTTCCAGGCTTCTACCATGTGTTCCAAGGAGGATACTTGCCCCTTAGGGGAACCCAGGATGCAGGCCCAGGGACAGCGCGTCAGCAGGGAGGACATGGAGACCTGGGTGCAGGAGTGTCTCTTCAGAGGGAGAGCCAGGCAGCTGGAACTGTGAGTGAGTGAAGGGCAGACTGTGCTCCTTGTCCACGTAGCCTCGCCAGGGGCCTCGGGGAAGCGCTGCTCTGCCCAGCCTCTCTTATGACAGGGATGCCAGGCCCAGCTCATATACGAGTGGCTCTTCCCTAGGACAAGACACTGTTTCCAACCTCAGGGTGTAATTTAGCCTCCTGAGCACAGAGCAAAGAAAAGGTGTGGGCTTGAGCTACAATGGAGAGGGACTGGAAGCAGAGCCGTCAGCTGCAGCATGTACTGGCAGGATAAGCAGGAGACCCTGGACATGTCCCCACACCGATGCCCAGAGAAGGGGATGGGCAGTGGGTGCAGGGTGGCAGCTTGGGGCCAGGTTCCCTCAGTCTTCAGGGAAAGGCTTCTGGCTGAACCTACCTGGGTCCTGCCGCTCTGAGCCTGTGCTCTAGGTGGGTGGGCCGGATCTAGATGGGAAGCGTTCATGGCCCACAGTTTTCTGATCCATCCTACTCTGTCCAGGGCGAAGTTTCCAGTAACTAGCATGAGTGGAATTCCCTGCAGTGGGACTCTGGCTGGTAACCGCTGCCTAGCCTCCTCTCAGAGCACGTTCCGCTTCGCAATTACAATTAAGGTGAGCATAAAGTGGTTTTTTTTGGTCTCTCTCCAACCAACTAACCAACTTCTTTCTTCTTAGTACCTTCTTTCCTCTTCCCCTTCCCATTTCCCTTCCTGATTTCCTTCCTTCCTGGAAATGAGTCTAGGCATGTGATCTACCACTAGGCTACGTTCCCCAGTCCCTCATCTTTCTTACTAATGGGAAGAGAACACTCAGACTTCAAAAAGTACTATAGTGATAATATATTTTCTAAACCACAATTCTTGTAAATATAGATATTCAAGTATAGACAGCCAAATGTACTAACATATTATAATATTAAGTTATAATCTAAAAATCAAGAAACTGTATATTAATACTCAATAACATCTGATAATTAAAAACTCTTCATTAGGTTTAGGAATAAATGTAATTTTGCAAAGTGTTCTTGATTATATATGTGATTAAGGTAGAAATCCAAAGCTTAATTTTAGCCCATCTGGCCATTACATAGCAGGAATTCACAAATATGTATCTAAAATTTACAGGATTCTGTATTCAGAGCTTGATAAGTGTGAAATGATCCTGCAGATGGGAGCTTTGACTTTTTAGAAACACACACCAACATATTTATGGCTGACATGATACAGTGCTGTGGATTGGCCTAAAATAATCCAGTACGAGGTGAGTAGGGTGGGGAGAAGTCAGTAAAAGTGCCCGCACGATGGTAAGGAAGGTAGGTTAAAAGGGACTTTTCTTTCTGTTTTTGGTATACATTTCAACATTTTAATATTACAGTTTTACAACAATCTGTCTTTAAAAAAAAATCACTGAAAAGCTAAAGTCATCTTCTAACCTTTTCCTACAAGTCACTATAGAACATCTACCCAACTGGTGGGTGAGAAATCTGGAAGAAACTAGAGCGTTCTACCTCAGAGGAAAAGAGGAGTTCTGGTTTTGGTGTTCTGTAATTTACCAATTTGTAAGAAGGACAGGGAGGAAGCACAGAAGACAAGAGAAAGACAAAAGAGATATTTACACCCTAATTTGGGTTTATCAGGATACAGAACTAAGTTAATTCTTCAATGGTAAAGAGTTTGGCATTTTTAACAGTTAGTTGCATCTGTCTAATAAAATCTGAGGAGACCACAGCATAGTACTCCATGCACAGCCATCCTCAATGTGATCAATTTATTTAAAATATTTTGCAAATCAAGTTAACCTTGATAAAAAGCACTTCAAAACACAGAACAATCATTTCTTAATTATTGGGCTTGATATGAATAGTGCTAATTTAAGTCTTATTCCAAGAGGCAGCCTGCACAGAAGTCAGAAAATTTAGAGCCCCACCGGGCCCTGGCACCCTGTCCTAGGTGTGTCTGGGGCCAGCTGTATAGCGGGCAAAGTATCCAACCTCCCTGAAAGGGCACAATGACACCTGCTGAATGGAACCAAGGAGAGGAGGCTGAGCCAGCTCACTCAAGTAAATCTGTCCCTATCTGTCACCAGGCCCAGCACTTAGCCAGCCAGTAAACAGATGGCTGCTGTGAGACTACGTGGAAGGAAGGCTGTGTGAAGAACTAGGCAGGGACCAGCGCCTCACAGTGACTTGTCTGCAGGATCTGAGCTGGGGAAGGGTTTCAGTGTCTTCTGTGGCCAGGCTGATCAGCTTACAGATATCTCCAACATAAGCCTCTCCCACAGATTCTGTTTATGATTTTCTGGTCTGTTTGTTACAGGAGCTATCAGTTAGCAGAATTCTTTGTTCTATTAATTAATAAATCCAATTGATCTAACCAATAAAAATAGCTGCAAAAAAACATATCGAAGTATTTTTAAAAAATCAGCTGCCTAGCTGGAATCTGAGCAAACAAGTTTAATTTAAAATTTTTTAAAAATGAACTATTTGCTGGTCACTATATTAAAAGATAACCCCAGATACATGAAGAATGATTGATTTTAATCTGCATTTTACATTTAAAATTCTAGCCCTGAAATGCAAATCAGCCATGCTCACACAATGGATCTGTTATTGAGGGCATGCCACACCACAATCCCTGTTCTGAAGGACACAGAGGAACAAGCTCCAGTCTCTGACATTTGTCCCCAGCCCTGTGGGTGACCTCAGATTCAAATGGGAATGGAAAATGGCAAAAGAAGTAGTTTTTAAAGCATATTTTCCTGATTACTAAGGAATGCATATCACAGAACATTTAGAAACAAACTAAAAGTATTTTTCACAGAAAGAAACTTATAATCTCACTACTCAGAAAAATGCCACTGATAACATTTGTTATGCCTCATCCAGCTTTCTGCAGACATGTCATCTCTTTAGATGAAATGGCCTGGTACACATGGCTTATATCCTGCTTTCCAGTCTATATCATTCACAAAAACATTTCCCTTCTTGTTAACTACAACACAGACACTGTAGAGATTCAGGGTGTAGTCACATGGAAATACCATAATTTTCTAGCCACACCCAACCTGCCTGCTGCTCCATCATACATAGCGCAAGGAACCTCCTCCCCTCCCAACACCGAGGCCTTTCTCTGTATTTACACTCATGGCAGCGGCAGTAGGAGGGTCTGCACTGTACTCCACTAGCAGTGGGTCTGGCCCCAATCCACTCACAACTCTGAGAAACTTTAATTGAAGGATTTGAAGGCACACATACCTCTGTTATGGCTTGTGTCTCTCTGTGGTCATGGATGGGGCTTTTTGGAGCTGGCTGGATCTAGGGTATGAGGCTGGGATGAAGGGTGTGAGGCACTAGATCAGTCCACTGACTGGATTATCATAGTTCTGGGTGTAGATAACAAGAAGGCCCAGCCTGGGTGTGGGTGGCACCACCGAAAGAGTGGGTATCTTGGAAAGGATGAAAGAGCAAACAGGCTGCTGCTCCTGCTCCGCTGTCCCCTGCCTGCCACACACTGTTTCTCCTCTGCTATGGCCCTCAGGCATGCCATCTGGCTTGGAGCCTCTGCACACTGTGAGCCAAACCAATCTTGCCTTGCTTAACTCTGGGGGGTTGAGTATTTTGTCTCAGCAACAAGAAAAGTAATGAAGACAGCCTCTATCCATTCCACAGTAATCTCAGCTCCACAAAACTGAAATGTTTCCAAGCGTCTTATCCAAATTAAACCCAACACATACAAAGATACAAGCTGAGGTTCTTTCTGTACAGTGAAGGTGTGTGACACTAAGAAGCAGCCAGATCGGGGCTGGGAACTTGCCGAGGGGAGAGCTCAGTCTGCTAAGGAGACTGCATGTCCAGGCCACTGCACATTAGAGGGTGGCCAGGCTCCCTGTCACAGGAAGCCCTGAGCTCAGTGTGTTCGTGAATTACTCTCCCCGGGCTGCGGGGCTTACTGTTCTACCAGTCAAGTCGCACAGAGAATGAGAAAGGGGGTCTAAGCTTTGACATCGCATACACTTCTTCCAGTTAGTGACGTACTGTCTTGGAAAGGGATTATGGAGCAACTGAACGATTGGTCCCTGCAGGTCAAACTGTTCAATTGGTTCTTTAGTTGAACGATTTTGTCCCTAATCAACTGTTACATGGGTCTGATTCAAACTTTACTGTTTTAGTGAGGTTTTTTTTCAGAAACTTTTATTTCAACTCTCTCAATGACTAGACATTTATTTGGAGATGAGCTGCATGCAGCCTGTTATTGTCAAGGCTTCATACCTGCCGACCACTGACTTTCTGAAGCAGCGCAATTTGCTCCCCTTGGCTCCTCAGTGGCCTTTACGTGGAGAGTAAGATGTTGAGGCAGAGACAGCAATTCCCGAACCTGTGTTTTCCACAGCTACCAACTGTATTTAGACTCAGGTACCATCCTCCAACTGTCTTGCAGCTGTCTCGCATGTACAGAGAACACTTGACTTACGAGCTCAATTCAGTCTCTAGGGCTGGTTGTAACTCAAGTTGACCGATGAGAGGTTCAGTCTACAAAGCTTTCAAAGACCCTCAAATGTGATGTTTTTTAAAAAGGTTTCCCTAAAAGCTACGCTGCTGACAAGATGCCCTTACTGGAGTATGACCCTGAGTGCTAGAGGGCAGAGCACGGTGCAGGCAGCAGGGCCAATCTGCTGCCCCCAAGCCTCAGGGACACAGCCCTGATCACCTGCACAGAGGGTGGGGACCCCACAGGTCCCACCCTCTGCCTCCCTGTGGTCATCCTTCATTCCTCAGGTGATGTTCTGAGCTTCATTTCATTTATAAAGAAATATCAGACAACTGTGAAAAAAAATCACTTCCCTTAGAAGTTTTGTAAAAGTTAAACTTCCCTCAATCAAGAAAAAGTAAAACAGGGTGTGGCCATTATATTACGCCCCCTTTCTAAAAATAAAGAAGTTTAGAAGCCAGGAGCCTCATATAAGGTAACTACTTCAAATATACCCTGTGAGATACAGTAGTCATCAGGTTTATTTTTGGGAGGCTGAGTAGGTCAAGAATACCTAAAATAACCTGGTTTCTATTTAAAATATCCTAATCATTCTGTAACTTAGGAGGAGGAAAAAATTACTAAAAAAGACTATTCAAAATAGAGACATCAGCCAAGCATCTCGTGTGCATCTCACACAGAAATGGTCATAGCTGCCTTGAAGGACAAAGAAAGGTATTTTGTTACAAATGGGTGAAAATGTACCAAGTGCATGAGGAAGAACTAATAGGTGTAGCGATAGACAGCTGTCTCCTAATGCCATGGAAAATACATTACCTATGAAACAATCCATCAAGTCTAAAGAGAAAAAGAAAGGTATTTTTAAAGGAACAGTTATGTGCTGTGATCTAAAAATGCTGTAACCGAAAGGAATTGTACAGCCACAAAGTAGCAGGTGAAGTTACCGTGGCCAGAGGCGAGCAGGTGCACCTCCTGTCCACGAGGGCATCACATGATGACTGGCAACAGCGAAACTTACCAGAGGTTGATTTCCAAAGTTTTAAGAAGCAGATCTCTACAAAGTTCTGTAACCAAGCATTATTTTTTAAGCTTCACTTCCAGAAGCATGGGGCCATGAAAAGATGACTGAAATTTGCTAGAAAACTCTGTGTGTAGAGGGCTGGCTGGCAGAGGAGGCCCAGGGGGCACAGATACTGCCTGGGTGCCAGCAGGGACAAGGGTGGAAATCAGGGTGGGAATCTGGGCAGCTTCAGGACTCTGAGCTCGGAGGAGAAAGGGAGGATGGGCTCTGGCCCTGGCTCAGGGCTGTGTACAGCACATGGCTGACTAGCTGCCTGAATGACAGCATAATCCTGGGACACAGAAAGGAACGGAGTCACTGCAGTCTCCAGGGGCTGCAGCCTGCACAAAGGGCCCCGGGGGAGCGCGTTTCTTGTAACGCCCGGCACTCAGTAGCCCTGCTCTGCACTGTCCCCCGGGACGGCACTTTGTTGTCTGACCACTTCCAAATGCCCACCGTGGGGAGAGTCAGCACTCCCACACCAGGAAGACCTCGCGCTTGGTGCAATACCAGGACGGGGCCAGTACTGTGTTCTCCTGGTTCTGAGTTTGCTTCTCGGGTCAATACCAGAAGGAGAGCACCCTCAGGGGCCCTGCTGCTCACCCCAGCTCCGTGCTCACCTTTGGTAGGTCCTTTCCTGTTGAGCACGGCCTGCTGCTCCTCAGTGATGTTCAGCCGCCGAACCACGTCGGCCAGCGCTGACTTGAGCAGCTGGATGTCGTCCTCTTGCATCTGCACACGCTGCTCCAGCGACGCAATGCGGTCCGACACCTCCATGCTGCTTGCAGCAGACGCGCTGTCATCTAAACCAAAGGGAAGGATGGATGGCGTGAGTCTCGGAGCCTCTCCAGAGCGACTAGATCTACAAACAGGCCCTGACACCGCTCTAACCTAACACCAACACAGCAGAGACGGCTGTTCGATGCCCAGACCAGGAAAAGTCATCTGTACAGAGAAGAACAACTCTTCCCTGTTACAGTCTCTCCATCTCCACATTTCTGCTTTTCATGTTTAGACTGTGGTTTTCACTGTCATTACATTTTTCGACATTCAGACCAGTTTATCTTCTTTTCCAAGACATCTGAGAATCTCAGAAGTGGAAGGGAGATTAAAATCTGTCTACTTCAACTACCAAAAGCACATAAACCATCCATCCCGATCCGCTCCCACCCCAGTGGCACTAGCTGACAGGTGGATCACACGGGCCATGGCTGCACTGCCTTGGCCCAGATCTTGGCACTGCCCTGAACAGGCCGGAGCACCCTTGGTGCACATGGCTGCTGCACTCCCTGCTCTGAATCCCACATCCCAACTGTCCCAAGCTCTACAAGGCTGCACAGGGCCTTCCAGAGCCGGACTTGATCAAACCAAACAATCCAACTCGTACTTGAGAGGGATACAAGAGGAGAAAAAGAAAGAGAACAAGACAGAAAAAGTGTAAGTGTAAAAGTTACAGAGGGGCATCGTCACCCCCAGGAAACTACCTTAAGAATAAGGTAAATAACTGACGCTGAGGAGCCAACAACAAATAAAATTCAAAAGGGAAGGAAAGAGGAATAGGGTTAAAAAAGAGAGAAAGAGACTAAAAGCAAAAAATAAACTTAGCAGCAATGATTACACTAAGAGTTACATGAAAACAGTGATGGCATTAAGTATATCATACAGGAAGACGGGGAAAGGCAGAGTCAGAAGATCCTCAAGCGAGGTGTGGGGCCACATACCTGTGATCTCAGCACTCAGGAGGCTGAGGCAGGAGGTCTCCACAAGTTCAAAGCCAGTCTGGGCCACACAGTGAGTTCAAGGCCAGACTTTTTATTGAGAGATCCTATCTCCACCAATGAATCAATCGATCAATTTGTCAAATCAATACCCAAATATATGCTCTCTCAAGAGACATCTTAAGTACAAAGGCACAGGGAAAAGAAAGTGAGTAGATAGAAATACATATATACTATGCAGATGGCCAAAGAAAGCTGGATGCTAATATGAATATCAGATAAAGATGTCAAAATGTATGTTAGAGACATAGAAGTCCCTTCGTAATGTAAAAGGGTCAGGAAGACATAACAATCATAAATATGTAGAAGTCCATATAAAACTTTAAAAACACATGAAGCAAAACGATATGGAATTAAAGTGAAAACAAGTAACTGATTTTTCCTGATGATCGTAACACCCCGGCTCCCAGTGAAAGCAGAACTAATATGGAAATCAGATGACCTGAGCCACAGGCCGGGGTCTGGATCAGCTACAGTGACTTATTCCTTACAGAGCACTCTCACTCACCCGTCTGCCAGCACACGCTGCAGGTGTGAGTGAAGGTGGAGACTACAGTGTTGCACACCAGAAATCAAGATTAGCAAGATACACTGGGAAGCCACAAATGTTTGGAACTCAGAAACATGCTCTATGGGCCAAAGAGACATCACAGGAAAAATGAGGGAAAATTTTCAATTGAATGAAAATGAAGATTCAGTCTATCAAAGTATAAAGAAAACAACTAAAGCCAGGATTTGAGGGAAATTCATAGTTTTAAATATGCACAAAATTGCTGCTGAGGATGCGCCTGGGTCAGAGGCCTCACCTGAAGCAGCTCTCTGCTCAAAGGGGAAAATTCATGTCTATAATTTTACAGGAATTTGATAGGCTACATAACTGAGAAATATTCAATGTGATAAGTGAACACATTTTGGCTATTTTTTCTCTCGGATACTAGATTGGGTTGTTTTCTCACTGTTGAATTTTAAGAATTCTTGTGTGAGGGCCAGGGATTTCGCTCAGTGGTTGCGATGCCTGCCTGGCAAGCAAAAGGGCCGAGGTTTGATCCCCAGTAACCCATGGAGATGGCCAAAGAAAGGGGGCATAATTAATATTTGAAAACATAAAACCAAGCAGAAAACGGCCATGAAGAGTGAAAACATTACCAGACGGTAAAGCAAGCATTCCAGACAAAGAAAACAACCTAAACAGAAACAAGGAAATACAAAAACTATGGAACATTCCAATGAAATTACGTGGCCTTGGAGGCTGAAATCTGCGGTCATGTCACTTCTGCTTTCTGAAAATATAAAAAATATTATATAAAATATATATAAATATGAATTCTCTAACAGGTAAGCACTTAACACAGAAATACAAGTCAAGTTTGCCTACGGTTCTTCTGAGAGAGAATAATAGATATTAAATACCTGTTAACTGAAAAGACTTACAAAGTACTTAATTTAAAACTGCTATACTCTTAAAGAAAACACTGTAGAAGTATTCTAAAAATGTATCCTAGGCGCATCTCTTTATAAAAATAAAACTATGAAACATGACCAACTTGAAACTGTCCTTTCTCACCTTCCTCCTCCCTTAGAACTAAATATATCATTCTCTATGCTCTGGATGTGGAGTTATATGGCTTGTTAGGCATCTCGGTGGGTATCTGCGTTTCTTTTTTTTCAGTCTTTCCTTATAGATAAGGCATACAAAGAATTTTTGTGATTTTTTAGTTTGTTGTTTTTTTTAAGACAGGGTCTTGCTTTGTAGTTCAGGGTGGAACTCAGCTCAACCTCGAACTCACAGCAATCCTCCTGCCTCTGCTTCCCGAGTGCTGGGATTATAGACTGAGCCACCACGCCTGGCACTGTGGTATGTGGTACTGATTGCTGCTGGGGTGAGTCTCCATGGGTTACTGGGGATCAAACCTCGGCCCTTGCACTTGCAAGGCAGACATCGCAACCACTGAGCTAAATCCCTGGCCCTCACACAAAGAATTCTTAAAATTCAACAGTGTGAAAACAACCCAATCTAGCATCTGAGAGAAAAAATAGCCAAAAGACATAATAAACACTTCACCACACATGTTATACAGACACCAGATAGGCTTATGAAAATGGGCTCAGCATCGTTAGACTTTATGGAAACACAGATTAGACTGTAATGACAGCTGGGTATAGTGACACACACCTCAGTCCAGAGTTTAGGAGGCTGAGGGGCAAGAATCCCATGAGCCTGCAAGAGACAAAGACCAGCCTGAACCACACAGCAAGATGCTACTGGAAGGAAAGAGAACACAGACATGTACACATGCACACGCACACGCACACACACATACACACACGCACACTCATGAGATTTCACTCTATGTGCATTAGAATGGTTAGAATAAAGAATACTGACAACAGTCAATGGAGTGAAACCTTCCTAACTTGCTACTCAGGCCACTGGCATTAGCATTTCCTTACAAACTTAGCCATCTCCAAGTACTTACCTTAGAGAAATGAAAATATGTTCAACAAAAATGCTCATGGTGCCTCTGTTTGGCTTGGTAATTATTTGGAAATAACCACACATGCTTCAAATGGTGAGTGGATAGATGGTGACACTGCTATACATTTGAACACTACACAGCAATTATTATAAAAATGAACCACTGATACACAAATGACGTGGGTCTCAAAGTCACTGTGTGGAGTGAGGGAAACCAGGCTCAAGTGGTGACGCTCTAGGACCCCTTTACACCGTCTCCCCCAGAGATGTAGAAACTAGATCCGATGCTGTCAAGGGCTTAGGGAAAACCACACATGGACTGGGGGGGGAGGTTCCAAAAGCACCTCGCGTGCCGGTGGAGGTAGGTATGCATTCCATACCATGCTAAAATAGGCAGAAGTGCCTCAAAACAGCAATTCTGTTGCTGTTCTGTTGAATGTTAACATGCAGAATAAAATGATCCTGAGAGTCCAGTGAGCTAAATGTCTGTCACTGACTTGGTGATTTAAGAGTTCCTGAGATCTCAGTTGAGAAATACTTCTACAAAAGCTGAGTACTTGATGCTCACTAGAGAAAGACCACTGCCAAGTGCACCATAATTTCTCATGAGTGGACAGTGGTTCTGGTATGTGGGATTTCTCCACTTGTTCTCTGACCTGCAGAAGGCAACGAAATTCTCATTTCAATATGTGAAACTAACTGGAAGGGAAAAGGGAAAAGATATAAAGGCACTGGGAGCTGGGCATGGTGGTGCGCACCTGTTATCCCAGCACTCTGGGAGGCTGAGGCAGGAGGATCTCAAGTTCAAATCCAGGCTGGACAATTCAGCAATTTAGTGAGACTGTCTCAAAATTTAAAATGAGAGTGAGGCACCAGGGATATAGTTTAGGGAGAAGACCCTGAATTCAATGCCCAGTGCTGAAAAATAAGATAAAAGGTATTTTCCCTCCAAAGAACAACTGAACAGCTTAGGAAAATCTTTTCTGTTCCTAAAGTAAAGTTGGGCAGGTCTGAGCAGCAGCTGCTGGGAACCAAGGCTTCCACAGACCTAACTAGGGAGACGTGGTCCCAGAAGGAAGCAGAGTCCTCAGACAGGAAGTCAGTGCCGAGCAGGTTATTATGAGGGCTGTGGACTTGGTCTCCGCGCATTTGAATCCTGTCCCTGCTGCTTGCCAGCCAAATGACCTAGGGCAAGTTAGTTCACTCCTCAGTACTACTGCAATTTTCTACCAGTAAGACAGAGATGATGAGAGTATCTACCTCAGAGGCCAGTGGAGAAGTGAGTCAATATAAATTAAGTACTTAGAAGATGTTATTTTGGCCAGTGAATGTATAAATGTAAGCCATAATGAAGCTATCACTAATACCAATAAAAATAACCCAAATCACATTCAACATTTCCTTTTAAATTCATATGTGCTGTCTGAACATCATTAAGCACATTTCTACTGAATAATTACAAAATTAGTGTTAGAATAATCATGTTTATTTATTTTTGGTTGTTTGAGACTGGTTCTCACTAGGTAGTTCAGGCTGGCTCTTGAATTTACTATGTAGCCCACACTGGCCTCAAACTCACAGTGATCCTCCTACCTCAGACTTTCAGTGCTGGGATTATACGTGTGTGGCACTACATCTGGCTATTTTCTTTTGAAGGTATGAATGTGATATACTTTGGAAGTTGAATGTTCCCCAAGTGCTTACATGCTAAAGATCTGTCCCAGGTAGCACTGTTGAGGGAGGGGCCTCATGGACAGCCCTCAGGGACTGTGGGAGCCCTAGCTTTTCCTCTTTTACTGGCTGGCATAGAGAGGAGTGGCTCTGCTCTGATCCCATGATGCTCCATCTCACTCCCATGATGCACTGCCTTGCTCAGGCCTCAAGCATCAGGGCCACATGACCATGGCCCACGCACCAAAGCTATGAGTGGAAACACATCTCTTCTTCTTCGCCATCTCAGATGTTCTGGCATAGTAACAGGGGCCTGTGGTGTACTTGTGCATTGCTGGGGGTTCTCAGAGTTGTCCAGGTGTACAGTGGCTTTCCGAGGGCATTCAGACTTGCTGGCAGGGCCTGAGCCAGCACAGTGTGGCAGAGGCAGAAGCCAGCCTCTGTGGTCCACACCAGCATTTTCAAAACAGCACTGAGAAGTGACATCCAGAGTCAGAAGGACTGGGGGGGCTGCCTGCATCCTAAAGACTCGTGATTAAAATAGCATCTCTATAGCCTCAGTGGATAGATGAGCACTGGTCGGATGGAGGATGGTTGGGACTTTAATACAACTGTGTAAATCAGATTTTTAATTACACTGCTTAATTTGTATAGGAAAATGTCTAATTTTAATATTATAAAATAAACAACTCTTTGCTGCATATGGTGGCATATGCCTCTAATTCTAGCACTGGGGAGGGTGAGGCAAGAGGTTCAAGGCCAGCATGGGCCACATAGTGAGTTCAAGGCCAGCCTGAACTACCTAATGTGACCCTGTCTCAAAAAACTCAAAATAAAACAACCTACTTAATATCTACCTTTAACTAAATACAGTTGGTTAAAAATCCAAACATCTGCTCTGGTCAACAGAACCTCCACATTGTATTTGCTGAAATCCCCAGATACAGTCTGAGTACTTTTCAGCCCTCGCCGGAATCAGAGTCTATGTACAGGGTCCCTCACTCTGTGTCCTGTTTCTGCAGGCAACGAAGCTGGAGATCTCAACCTCACAGCAGATTTCCTGGCAGCACTTCGGGCACCTGAAGTTCTCAGCCTCTGATGTCCAGGAACAGCCAGTGTTGCTTAAGCAACTTTATGCTTCAATTCATCACAGGGAAAAATTACTGAGCTCAGTGACAAGGAAACCCACAGCCTGCTTCACCCCACAGACCGTTTCCAGCATCTGCAGCCTGAGTGGGGTTCCACAGGACAAGACGGGAAATTTCATACAAATTCTGTCATTAAAGACCTCATCAGGCTGGGAATGGAGCCAAGTAAAACAACCATCTATGCAGCCCTATTAAAGGAACTAAATTTATAGTTGAAGTTTATTCCCCTAAGTCAGATGTGGTGGCCGAGCATGGTGGCACATGCTTGTAATCCCACGACTTGGGAAACTGAGGCAGGAGGATCACTGCAAGTGCAAGGCCAGCCCGGGCTACACAGTGAGTTCAAGGTCACCCTCAAGTACAACCAAGATCCTGTCTCAAAACAAACATGTGGTGGTACACTCCTATAATGCCAGCTACCAAGGAGGCTGAGGCAAGAGGTAGCAAGGTCGAAGTCAGCCTGCTCCACTTAGTGAGCTTCTGTCTAAAAATTTTTTAAAAGGCTGAGGATGTAGCTCAGTGGTAGACTATTTGTCTAGTGTACACAAGCCCTGCATTTAATTTCTAGTGCTTCAACAGGAGAAGGAACCTTTCCATAGAACACTCATGAATTCTAACAAACACTTCCAGAAGAATGAACACCATTTCTACACAAACTCATCAAGAAATCAAAAAGTATTTCTCAACTCATTTATTAGACCACTGTTTCTTTAATGTTAAAATCAAACAAACATTTTTAAAATAATGACAACTACAGACCATATACTTTTCACAAATAAATCTGAAACTTCTTAAAGTCAAAGTCTTATAAAAAATACACTTTGACATCTTTGCTTAGTCCAAGAATCCCAGATTGGTTTGAACATTGCTTTTATTCTTTTTTCAGTTTCTTGAGACAGAGTCTCCCTTGTAGTTCAGGCTGGTCTTGAACTCAGCCTTGAACTCAGCAATCCTCCTGCCTCTGCCTCCCGAGTGCTGGGATTACAGGTGTGAGCCACCACGCCCGGCACTGTGGGATGTAGTACTGATTGCTGGTGGGCATGTGTCACTGCGCCCCGCATTGTTGTATGTGGTTGCTGGGGATCAAACTAGGGACTTGGTGCTTGCAAGGCAGGTGTCAGAATCACTGAGCTAAATCCCTGGCCCATTGCTTTTATTCTTATAAAATTCTGCTGACAGATAGCAAATAAACATTAAACAAGATGTTCAACATCATGTTACCAGGGAAATGCAAGTTAAAACTGAAATAAATCAGGTCTGAAAAGATTTGCCATACCAAGTGTTGGTGAGGACATGGAGGACTGGAACTCTGACAGCCAGCGCTGGGAATGTAAAATGGTACAGCCACTTGGCAAACATCTCAGTATACACTTACACGACCCAAGGATTCCGTCCTTGGGTATTTATCAAAAAGAAATGGAAGTTGGGTCTATACAAAGACATAAAGGTTCAAAGCAGCTTTATTTGTAATAGCTCAAAACTAGAAATAGCCAATGTCTACTAACAACTGGGTAGTTAGATACTAGAAGGACCAGACAATGGCTCCCTGTAGTAAGAACCTTATCACTGATACAGGTAATAACCCAGATGGATGCAGAACAAGATGGGAGAAAGAAGCCAGGAAGAGTCCCCGCTGTGTGGCGGCATTTGCGTAAAACTGTAGACGTGCAAACTAATGGACAGGTCCAGCGATGGAAGGAAGAGGGAGGGAACATGCTCACGAAGGCCACAGAGACGCCGCAGGGAGGATCAGTATCTCCCTTATCCTGACTGTGGTTCTGGTTTCACAGCCAGATACACACGTCAAAACTTAGCAAACTGCTAATTTAAACATGTTCTATGACTGGACATAAGCTTGCTCTTTGCAAGGCATGGTGGCACGTGCCTGTAACCCAGCACTCTGGGAGCCTGAGGCAGGAAGATCTCAACTTTGGGCTCAGCCTGGGCAGCTCAGCGCCTTAAGATCCTGTTTCACCAAAACAAACCAAATTTAAATTTAAAAGGCTAGGTTTGTAGCTCGCAGACTGGGCTCCATCCTAAACACAAAGGAGGAGGAAGAAGGAAAGAGGAAGGGGAGGAAGAGGAAAAAAGGAGGAGGAAGAGGAAGAAGAGAGGAAGAGAGAGAAGAAACATTTATTTATTAATGATTCCAGAAAAATTACTCAAGTATTAGAAGGTATAGAAAAAAATCTTTCACAGAAAGAGGCAGAATATTAAAAATAAAAAAAATATCAATGGGACCAAAAAAGGAGAAAGATAAATTGAACTCTTTCAAGATCTAAAGTTACAGATTTTTTCATAATGCCCCTTAAAAAAAATGAAAAATACTTCGACTCAAAATCAGAGCTACTATCTACCTGACTAGGCAAACAGAAGTATCTATCTCCCACTAGCACCACTTTTCTCTCAGAATAGCTCGTGAGAGCTCACTGGGAACCATGCCAGTGCATCTCATCTCGTGGGACGGCCCCAGGGCCACCCAACCCTCCTCAGCCAACCCACGCTCAGAGTGAGAGCAGCCCCAACACCCCAGCTTCTGGCTGAGCACCCAGATGCACCCTAAATGTTTCCCTTTCCATATCCAAACCTCTTTCAGGCTCCCACGGCCAAAATAGGCTAGAGAATCCTGCCGGAGAAGAGGAGAACATCTCTATAACATTATCACTTTGAAACAGCATCCATGTAGCACAAATGGACAATCTAGTTCGCTTATTTTTTCAGTTCTGAAGTCTGTGTGAGTGTGAATGTTTACCACACAAAAAGATACACCCCGGGGAAGCTGCGGACACGCAGGCTCTCTTACCACACCGCCTCCCTCCCTCTCCCAGGCCTCCTTTTTGTTGAGCTGTAGGAGTTTCTGGGGGTGAGAATAACATCTGAAGTTGAAGCTGAAATGTGACCACCAGAAAGAAGGAAAGAAACAGATGATTAAAATAGCCCTGTCGATCCAGACCTGTCAAAGCCGAAGCTCGGAGAAGGCTAGGGGTGTGAAGGTATTTATTTAGAATATTTCTATTGAATCATTAATTTGTTTTATGAGTTTTGTTTTATTAAACAACAAGTACTTAACAGGAAAAAAATCACACAAATACAAATATTTAATTTTTAATATTTATTGTTTATTTTAAAATCACCAAAAATTTCATCATTGACTGTGTTTTGGTGTATGAAGTCTAAAAAAGAACAACACAAATAAATTCTTACATGAACTACAATGCCAATGCCAATAGCACTTTACAAAAATATATAATCTTTACTTCAATGATCACATCTAAGACAGTTTGCACACATGACAATACCCACATCCGACTTACACTGACAGCACCTGTGTTTTGCTTTCCTGGGCTTTTTGTACTTGACATCTCTCTGGTCTCTCTGTTTTGTCGGGAGCTTATTATATTATACAGTGTGTGGTTAGCAGGAACATAAAATATCAGTAAAATAAAATATTAAATTCTTAATATGTATTGTGTGTTTACATTTTCACACTAGCTGTTTACTTGCTTGCAGAATCAAAAAGAGAACATCAGAAATAGAAACCTACATGAACTACAGTGTAAATATACACAGAGGTATACACAGAAATAACCTCTGCTTCAGCTGCCACAGGGCAGCCTTCAACAAGATAGCTCCATGTTCCATACACAAGTATCTCTTAAACTGATCACATGTATGTTTTGTTTTCCTGCCTTTCTTGTAGGGAAAATTTAATATCTTCTTGGTTTTTCTATGATAATAGCAGGTCTTTCTGATGCTGGGCCTGTCAGTTCACCAGTGCGCTCCACAATTTTTTGGCATAATTCTCTGGGAAGAAATATTTTGTTTTTCCTCAGCTGTATATGATCTAAGTTCCAGTCCTAAGCCCTAAGAAAATTTTTCTGTGATATCTTGTACTTGTTATTTTCTTTGTAAACTATTAAACTATTTATTAACATGTTTAGGACTGAGTAAAACACAACCATTAGCCAATGCTTTGTGCTTTGAGTAACATCTTAGTTGCTGCATAACTAACTCATCAACAACATTTACTCTACCTTTGATTTTGTTGTAGAAAGTTTCCATTTCAGGATTCCATTTTGTTGAGATTTCCCTATCAATATTTCCATCATGGTGCAATGTTGTGATCAGCAGTATCAGTTTGATATTTTTCGCCATTTACGAGGCCATCGTAAATCTTTCTGAAATCCTAAGATTGTACTATACAATTTCTGTTTTGAAACTGTAAAATTTCATCTGGAGTTTCTGCATACACTTCCTCCACTGGTCAATTTATGCTCTGTCAGCACATATAAAATCAATTGGACATTGGTAAACCAATTGTCAAATGTCACAGTCTGATTAGTTTCAAAGATAGGAACAACGTCTGTCCATACATCGTTCAGATGATAACTATATGAATAAGGAACTGATGGCTGAGATCCAGGATAAATGTGTAAATTGAAAGTATAGTAAGTCTTTGCATCCAAAAGGGCATAAATTTGTATGCCATATTTTGATCTTTCTATAAATCTTTTACATTCCTGCGATCACCATTAGAATTCCCTGCTAAGTAAAGCAGTCCTTTGAATGCTTTCAGTTCAACTAGTGAGTTGTCATGATGAATACATCTTTAATATGGCTATTGATGCATACAGAACATTTCACCTCCATTTCAGCTTTTGTATCTATCACAGCATATTATAACATCTTTTCTGTTACAATATCCAATATTAAACAGCAGTGCTGGCATTCTGTCCAATACATTTCACCCTAGCCAAGAACCTCGCTATATTTTTGGACCTAGTTCTAACACTGGATTGTCCCTTTGATTGTATGGCCATTTTGCGACACTTTTATAAATATTTAAATTTTATTGTAACATTATGAATACATATCATCACATTCAACACTGAGAGTTTGTACCAGAATATGACATAACTTGATTCTCTCATTTTTCCCCTTTCCCCCCGCCTTGCAACTCCCACCCCTTATATACATAATCTTTGTTTCCTTTTTTCTGTATTACTGTCGCATTCTTTTCCCCCTCGTTATTTACCCTACACCCTCTTTCCTTTTAAATATTTTCTATTTCACAATATCAACTATACATATTACAACTCATTTACAACCTCGTTTTCTACATTTTGACTAGTCAAATATGCACTCACATTGCTGTTTTCTCTGAATCAAGAGATTCATTGCTGTCATCTGAATCAAGGAGGTCTGCATTCACCGTGTCTCTATCAGGTGATTCCTGTTCCATTTCACTGTCACAAGAACTTTGGCCAATGTGAAAGTCACCATCGTCATCATTATTGCCATCATCATCATCATCATCATTATACACCCATAGCTCTCTTCTATTACAAAAACATGTGTTTACCATAATGGATCATCTGCATCATCTGTGTATGAGTAATCTGATGATTCACTCTTGGCCTCTTTCAAAACTCAGCAGATCTGTTTTTTCATGTGCCATTTACTGAATTTGGCTACTTCTACCAGAAAAATCAAAAGAAAACTTTTTTTTTTTTTTTTAACAAATCCTGGAGTGGTGTGAGTCTATCTGACCCTCTGTGATGCTCAGGTAAACATATGCAAAGTCAGTTAGATATAGCACAATGTGGGTAAAAAAAATCTCATTTTGCCACTTTTGTATATGTGCACACATCTTGCATATGTCCACATAACCATACAGATTATGGTTATGGGTACACATACAGATTGGTTCCTGTACCCTTCAGGAAAAAGTGCTGAGACAACAGCTAGCTACTATTCTGCTAAAATACAAACTTCCAGGAAAAAATAAGGAATGGGTCTGCTGGACTCAGTGTCAGGCTTGGAAAGATAAAAGAACTTCTGTTTTCTCCTCATCTTCTCTCTCAACATATCCAACTGGACCACTCCTATTGCAGCCCATACAGCAAACTCCTGATAAGTCAGCAGAAACCCATGACACCTACACACAGAAGCAGATTTAGAACTGGTTATGAATTCTACTAATCTGGAAAAGCTTTGAGCCCAGCCCTAGTCTAAGGACAAAGGATAATGGTTCTTCTTCTGAGGAGCTCAGAGGCTCACGGGAAGAATACACAGAAGCATAAACAGTTTAGAGATTATGGCAAGGCTCAGAGAGAGGCAACCATGGGATCCTGGGGACAGGGAGCTGGGTTAAAGAAAAGGCTAAGCCTGGCAGTCAGGAAACCAGTCGCATCACTTACTGGGGAGGTGAGGGAGGTAACAGCTTGATCTCTCAGATCCCAGGTTTCCTTATTAAAATATGGGGAGTGGGTGGGGTGCAGCTCAGTGGTGGAGGATTCCCTAGTACATCAAGGACTGCAAAACCCTGCGAGGACTCAACCCTGTGAAAACTATGTGTGGGCACCAAGCACAGAGAGAAGACAAGGTTGCAGACCATGAGCAGGAAAGTCCTGGGCACCCAGCAGTTACTCGCTAACCCACTGCTACTGCAGCCTGGAACATCAGGGAGAGACAGTCCCAGAAGAAGCAGCGCCCACCTCGACACCACACAGAGGCAGCCGGGCTACCACAACAGAGACGCTGCAGCCAGGGATTTAGTGTCTGCCGCAGCCAAGGCTCCAGTAAAGCAGCTGGCTCATTTATTTGCCGATTCGTTCGTCATCCCTCCAGCACTTTTTGGGGCTGCTTTTTCCCTGCTCTCCCTCTAGGAGCTAAAAGGAAGTGCGGCACCATGAGTGACCAGAAACAGGCTGGACGAACAAGCAAACCTGCTGGCCTCCGGAGCTCTGGAGCCCAGTCTGGCACAGGCATGGCTCGTTTATCTCTGTGATGAGCACCGCAGCTAGGGTGGTGTTATCGGGTCTCTAGTTCCAATCTGATACATCGCAGGCTTTGAATTGGGCATGTCAGCCAAACCAAAGGTCTCATCCAGGCCTGATGATGCCAAGCCTGCTACTCTGTGCTTCAGCAGAAGGTGCCCAGCTCTGACGAAACGGCGACCATGTGGCCAGGGCAAGGCCAACAGCACTACACAGGGCACAGGGACAGGTGCTGGTACAGGCAGGAGGAACATGACAGCAGGACAGGAAGCCGTTCTGCTGGCAGCAGGCCATCCTCAGCAGCGCTTCTTACAAGAGGAATCGGGTTGGTATAAAATGAAGCTAGTGACACATTGAAGCACCGAGCCCTGGAACCTTAAGCTGGAAAGAGAGAAGCCTGGCTCTGCGGCCCGGAGACAGCACTGCGGGCCAGCGCATAGGCTTGCTGGAACCCACGCCCGTCACGGCGCCGACACCCAGCGCTGATCCAGAAAACACAGATGGGCTGGACTGGTGACAGCATGTCTGGGGGCCAGAGTAGGCCAGGGAAGAAGAATGCAGAGCAGGACAGGGCCCAGAGAGCCTTCTGCAGCCAAAGCAGGACTAGAGAAATGGGAATGAGAAGCACAACCAACAAAAGGAGAAAGTACAGCTCCGGTTTCAAATCCAGGCCCAGCCGGCTGCCACTACTGCTAACCGGAGCCAGCAGGGTTAAACTCAGGGGCTGTCCGTGTGGGATACGCTTGATGATAAAGGGGAAAATAACAGCATTTTAAAACAAAACAGACAAGTGGGGCATGATACTGCACACCTGTAATCCTGGCACTCGGGAGGCTGAGATAGGAGGGTGGCCATGAATTTAGGACCAGCCTGAAACACACAGTGAGAAAATACTTGGCCAAAACCCCCCCAAAAAAACAGATAAATATATATGCCACATTAACTAGTGTGGAAGTCCCAGCCAAGAGGTATTCTACAAGAGCTAAAGAGAAAAATAAGAGAAATGGAGACTGGGGTGAAGAAATAATATACACAAATATAAACAAAAGAGATCCAAGAAGAGATAAGGGGCAGAGCTCTGCTTCCCATCCTAACCCAGGGGAGGCTGCTTCCTCTGAGCACCGATGGGAACAGTGATTTGCACATGGTATCTGTGGGAGTACTCTGGGAAGATGAACACACTTTGTAGACATAAGGGATTACAGAGCTGTGTGAAGAAGAGAAAGTTATCACATTACTTCATCAGTGGCCCAAACTCTGCGTTGTGTCCTCACACACAGCTCCCTGACGTGATAAGCAGAAACAGCCTTCTTGAGGGAGCTGTAATCTCCAGAGGGGAATTT
Organism: Petromus typicus; assembly: GCA_004026965.1. NCBI lineage: Eukaryota > Metazoa > Chordata > Mammalia > Rodentia > Petromuridae > Petromus > Petromus typicus. The sequence continues at coordinate 22,110 of PVIR01006154.1, read as the reverse complement.
CCAAAATAAACCAATAAAGACCCCTAGGCGTCCAAGGTGTTCTCACCACGCTAAAGACTCCATTCTGCCCACTGTTAATGCCTGGCTCGTCTCTGCCACCCTGCACAAACTCCTTGTTCCAAAAAGAGCAGCCAGAGCCCTCACCTCTGCACACCAATGTCTGTCTGCTCCTCAGGCCAGGCTCAAAGGCAGCTCCAACGTGGCAGCAGGCGAGGCTTGGACTTGCCGCCTGAGTCACTGCCCCCAGCGTCCTTGGTCTAACCACAGACGTGCATACTGCTAGAGTCTGTGGTTAGCCACAGGCGCACATGAGGAAGCCCACATGTTAGCAAGCAGGAGTGCACTTGTAGATCTTAATCTCAAGGATTTTCAGATCTTCCCGATGCTAACATGCATATACATCTCCAGAGCTGTGAGAGTCGGGTGCCTCTCTCCTGGAGTGGGAAGGAGAAAGTGCTCTGGAAGTCAAGGGCCCTGGAGTCCTATCACCCGAGACAAGTCGCTCAGTGCCAGGCCCAGGAGCCCCATCTTACTCTGAGGATGACTACCCTGGGTCAGTAGGCTCCGAGGCTCTGAAGAGATCTGGACAAAAGCAGAAACATTTAAAGTCAGTCCGGGAGTCCCTGCTACAATAACAGCACCAACGCTGGGCATGGAAGTGCGTGTCTTCAAGTTCAGCCCTTGGGAGGCTGAGGCAGGCACCATGAGTTTGAAGCTAACCTAGGACACAGTGAGTTCAAGTTCATCCTGAACTATATACTGAGACCTTGTCTCAAAACCACAGCAAAGCTCTGCACTGAGCCAACGACCAACATGATGGGGAGGGATATTCCCAGGCAGGGTCTGGTCCTTGGGGACCATGCAGACTCATATGCCTAGGCGCCCCTTCCCACAATGGTTGCCTCCTGTCATCACTCACTCCATCTCCCTCGCCAGGTGCCACTCGGACACAACACTGGACTGTGAGTGTCCGGGAGATGAACACAGCAGAACCACTCGGCCCTTGTCTGACCCGCGCCCATCACGTCAGGACAAGAGGTTCAGAAGCTCTGGTCAGGACACCATCTCCAGGACTCCTGGGAAGCAGGAGTGAGGCTAACCACCTGGGTCAGGAGCAGGAGGTTTGTATGTCACAAGTGCAGAGCTGGATGTCATTTCAACTGGCTCTTCTTTTATTTGTCTTGGTTTCAAGCAAAGAGAAAAGATCTTACACATAAAAAGGAATAGAAGAAAGAACCAGCCCCTCCATGGGTGAGCCTGGCTGCCTGGGGCCGAGTGGGGTTCAGGATTGGCCTGGGTATCATCTCGAGGCGCACAGGGCACAGTGAGCTCTGTGCCAGCCTCTGCCTTCTTGCTGCAAGTTGGTTTCTCACCGTCCTCCCTGGAGGAACCTGAAGCCGACGCCACTGACCTTACAAGCCAAGTGGTTTCGGTCCTAAGACGGGAACGGGTACCTTCAATTCCTCTCTTGTCGCTGCACAGGAAGGACGGGATCTACATGTCCTGTGAAAGACGGTGGCACCTTCAGTGTGACCACCCAAAACCACGGAAATGGTAACTTTCACTAGCACTGGGGCAGAAAATTTCCAACAACTGAAACCAGATAGGGGAACAGAGCCATTTTCTCTTTAAAAGAAAAATGTGCTGGTGGGAAAAGGAAATATAAACCATAACTGGTACTTTTATCACCCTTTACAGACCCAAGAGCCTGTCAGCTCAGGCACAAAAACATGCGTTTTATAAGCTGTATTGCTCGTAAAGTACCATGCTTAGTAATGTCACAGTTATCACAAGGCCTGGTCCATATTGAAATGGTTAGGTGGAGCTGGGAGTTTCATATCCTTCTCTGCCTCCTGCAGAGTGAAGGACCAGGAGGACCTGATGCTGGGTGTCTTTCTTCCTGGACCAGCCTGACTGCCTTGACTTTTTGTTTCTCCATGGGAGAGGAAGCCGAGGTGTTCCTACATGTGAGGCAAAGACTCAGCAGAGGGGCTAAAATCCCAGCCCTTTCTACCACCATCGTCATCATTATTCTGGGGGGGATTCAGAAAGGTCCCACTATATATCCCAGGCTGGCCTCAAACAGTACTGATCCTCCTGCGTCAGCCTCCCAAGAGCTAGGATGATAGGTGTCTGCCATCCCAACCTGCTGAGTCTCATGAAGCTACCCAGGCTCCAGAAGATCTCACTTGATTCCAGACACATTCCTCAGAGACCAAGGTAGAGGCATAATGGAGCGTGCGTGCGTGCATGACTGATGATGCCCAGGCTACATGCCGGTGGTTCGGCAAAGTTCTGGACTCGGTTTGTCTGACTCCTGGTTCTGCCGCTGCTCAGGTGTCACCATGAACAGTTTAAGATCCCTGCAGAGTCTCCCTGTTCCAGCTATAAACCAGGGTGACTCGCTGACCCCTAGGATTGCTGGGTCAAGGCCAGGGCGAACTAACAACCAGGGAGACAGATGTGTTGCCAGCTCTCAGGCACAGGGGTGGTTCTGGGCAGACAACTGGTCCCCCCAGGTGGGATGCGCTGCGAGGGTGTCCTCAGCCTCACAGGAGTGGGACACGGGCTCTGTCGGTCAGCAGAACTTAGCAAGACAATGGTGGGCTTGGCTCATACTCGAACAGGGCCCACTGTGTAACCTGCTCTGTTTTGCGGTCTTGTAACCTATTACCTCAAATGCTTTACTGTAAATGCACTCCACGGACCTTCCGTTCTGCACTAAGTGCCTCTGCAGCTCCGGTCTCTGAAAATGACCAGAGCCGTTTCCCAGCACTGACTCCTCACGCCGAGGCAGGACACTCCGCACCCTTTCCACCCTGTGCTGGCTGTGTGCAGTGCCCAATGCTGTGTCTCTGGTCTACAGCAAGGGTCTCCTGGCGGGCAAGATTCCCACTGCCAGCTGAATGACTTCATGGTGGGTATGAAGGGAATCTTTCAGGTCAGATTTTCCAAAACACTGACAGTAAATTTTCAGGTCAGGTGTCAGGTATGGTGATACACACCTGTAATGCCAGAATTCTGGAGGCTGAGGCAGGAGGATCACTATGAGCACAAGGCCAGCCTGAACTACCTAGTGAGACCCTGCCTCAAAATACCAAAATAAATAAATAAATAAATAAATACTCAACTTCTCTAAACTCAAATCTGAATTCCTTTGTCACTGATAAAGTAGTTGAGACCTGCTTCTTGAATCATATTAGGAAAACAATCTGCAGAGCTAATTTAAATCGCTATAGTTTTGAATAGGTAAAAGCAGTTAATTTTGTTAGTCTGCCAGGTAGCTATCTTCTTATACAGCTACAGCTTTTGTGAATTCTATATACAGGTTATCCAAAACTTTGCCTTGAAGACTAACAAGCTAAGCAACTGTTTTATTTTGTTCATCAAATCAAAAGCCAGGCCTAGGACAGGGCACTGCTCGGCAGGAGGGTGGAGGGCTACGGGGAGCACAGGCCCTGTTCTGAGCCTGGCACTGAAGAAGCATAGCCCTCCCCACACACACACACATATACACTAAGAGCGCAGCTGAGAAACACTGGGGTCTGGACACAGCAGGGTAAACCGGGCCAGTCCCCCACAACAAGCTTTTTGCTTAGCTAACAAGATTAATCACCTCTTCTCCTGCAAGGCGGCTGGCGAGCCTCAGCACCCGCATGGTGCTGCTTCAAAGGGTGGCACCCAGCACGCTCAGCATGGAAAGACAGTGGCTCACACAGAGTGTGGGGCAGTTTTCAGGCGGGCTGTGGATTCTGTGGCCAGCCCTGCTGTTAGCAGTGCAGCAGCAGAGGGAACTGCTGCTCTTCGAAGCACTCTATGTTGCTCGCTTGCCAAACCAAGTAAGAATATTTAGCGAAGGAAGCAGATTGAAACAAAGCAGTCGCTAACTGAAATGCCAAGACTACAAACTCAAACAAACTCCTAGCAGCCTCTGTTCAAAGGTTCATATTACCCCTTGACCCCTCACACCCTCGCAGGCCTGCAGAGGGCTGCACCCGCCCCTTCAGGCCTTCCCTAAATCTTGACACCCGAGTCTGTAAGGAGGAGAACCTGGGAGCCACCTGCAATGCCCATTGTGTGGGGAGCACAGCAGGACAATGGTGGCCTGAGAGGGGCATTGTGCAGCCAGAAAGGGTCACCGGGGGCTTGGAGCAAGGCCATGACTCCAGCAGACACTGAATGCTGATGCTTCTTGCAAAAGGCCATATGGTTTGCAAACCTTTGCAATCCTAGCTCCAGCAGAGAAAAAGATGCCATCATCTGGGTGCAGCATGCAAAAGAGTCACAGCGACAGTGTTAGACTCAGTCAGAAGGTGCCACAGCTGATTTTCTAGCTCACCCTCAATCTACCTGGTCTGGCATCACGAGGGCATGCCCCTGCCTGTCTCATCTCCCCAGCTGGCCCCATATGCTATGCATGGTAGCTGCTGTGGCTGGCAAACACCATGGTGCCCAAGCACACAGGAGACCAGCAGCCTCACTGCCAAGTACCACAGTCCAACAGGGCCTCAGCCGTTCCAGCCACCCGCTCCTGCTCCCCTCACACAGGTGCTGCACGGTGCTCAAAGACAAACCAACACCGAGGAGGCTCCACATTGGAGGATGGTGGAGAGCAGAGCACAGCAGTCAGCACCGTGGGGCCTGCTCGGCAGTGTGAGTCAAGGACAGACCGTCTCTGCGGGGTCCAGGAGTCCTTACTGCCCCATGACATCTCAGCCGCTTCAGAGGGCTTGGTGCAGGCGAGGATGCCGGAGGGCAAAGTCATCTCAGGATGGGTCCCTGCTGTGAGGTGACGAGTGGCTACATACGAGGTGAGCCCCCAAGAGAGGCAGGGATGCTGTACAGATTTGATTTAGGAGCAGAGATAGAAAAATTAGGCGGTACCTGAGTATCCGATATAATGGAGTGGGTTTTCGTTTACTTCCTGAGACAGGGTCTTGCTGTGTAGCCCAGGGTGACCTCAGATTCACAGTGGTCCTCCTGCCTCAAGCACTGGAATTATAAGTATGCAATACCCCAGGGATTTTTTTAGACGAGGGATAACACTTTGAACTGAACCCCAATGCTTCACACGGGGTAAGCAAATGTTCTACCACTACCTCTGAGCTGCATCCCCCAACTTCTTAATTTTATTTTGAAATAGGGTCTCATCAGGTTGTCCAAGCAGGCCATGAACCTCCAGCCTCAGGCTCTGAAACAGGTGGGATTAGAAAAATGCTCCACTACACTCAGCCCCTCAGTGGGGCATTTTTAACTGACAGGTAACAACTACACATCCTTTCAGGCTAGCCTCTGAGGTCTGGACTGTGTGCACCGTGTAGAATGACTGAACCGAGCGACGGAGGCTGGAGGGCGCTGGGTGGCGCAACCAGGTAGATGACCCGTCCTCAGGTCTGAAAGGGCCAGCCCTTCACTAGGGGGAGGGTGTGAAGAAGAGGAGGGTCCCAGGAGGGGCAGGCTGGATTGGAATCAACGGTCCTGAAGGCTATGATGACAGAGCAGACCTGGAGAGATGACCCAGCCTCCTGTCCACCTCGGTGGGGAAGGCTGGGCCACAGAACTGCATGGAGATATGATGCTTCACCACCGCTTCCCACAGCCACATCCTGAGCTTTGGTGACGGCAGGTGCCCAAGTTCCTGCTGAACAAAGCCAGAGACAGGGAAGGAACAAGCGACGCTGGTGGAATCGACAGAAGCTCCCTGCACTTGGCTTCCCAGAAACACTGGCACCGCCCCTGGCTGCCATCTGCATGTGGGTCATTCCGGAGCAGGGCGACAGGTGGCTGTGCTATGAGGGCTGCAATCTCCCGGGGACACCAGCCACCACCTGCCAGTCTCCATGTGACAGGGCCACGTGTCGGGCCAGCACCGGCAGGTAAGGACAGAAGAGCTGTGCATACAGTGTGGCAGAGGGTGCCATCCTGACAATGGGCACAGGCACAGGGCAGGGCTGGACATCAGCTCATGTTGGTCTCAGAAAATAACTGAGACCCAGACATTATCGGGAAGTAGGAAGCATGGTGCCAGCGGGCACTGACATCCCCACGGGGTCCGAGGCAGCCTGGGCAGCACGCTTGGAAACACCTCCATAGGAAAGCAGAACACACACCCCAGAAATCAACAGAATGCATTCAAATTCCCATGCAGCACCTCAGGAGAGTTCTGATTTCCCTGTCAAATTATTTCGGATCCAGGAGAGTCTAACAAACAAACGATTTACCGAAAGGTGTTTTCTTCCCAGAGCTTCCTGAATCTGAATTCATAGGTAAGGGGTTTCAAGACTCAGGAGGTGCTGGGCAGATCCAAAGGCATCTGTGACAACTTCAAGCTGGGAGGACCTAGCAACAGGCAGCCCACCTGCCAGGTTTCCAGGTGACGGCCAGCACCCCATCCAAGCATGGAATACAGTGCTCAGCCCAAGCTCGGAGGAAGGTGGCACCCCTGTAAAGTCAGCAAGGCCACCCCTTTCCAACCCGTGGGCCGGGGCTGGAGGAGGAACAGGAATAAGAAAAAAACCGTGAGCCATGCTAGCCAGGTTGGAAGAACACAAAATTTGGTAATAAGATATTTAAGTGGATAAAGAACGTATAATTTTAGAAAAATGCTGTTAAATCTTGTACAAGATAATCTTGCTTTTATTTGTTTCACATAGATATTTTGGCTATTTGTTTTTTGGGAAAGATCTTGCTATAATAATTCATGCTGACCTTGAACTCACTATGTAACCCAGGCTGCTGGCCTCAAACTCAAGGTCATCCTCCTACCTCAGCCTCCCAAGTAATGGGATTACAGGTGTGCACCACCATCTCTTGTTGTAAATTCTGAATTTTGAATTTAAATGAAGAGATGCATTAAAAGATGCAACCATCTATATCACATTGTTTTTGTAAATAAAGTGCTCTTGTAATGATGGTATATTTACTGAGCAATGCAGCTGTCACATAAGAACCACAAGAAGAAGGTGGTGTGGCTTCATTCAGAGAAGCTGGGTGCTGGTCAGGAAAGCAGGGTTAGAATCTGTTACTGAATTAATGTCTGGTCTCTGTTCGAGTTATTTAACATTTCTCAGCCCAGTCAACCACCAGTAAAAGCAACATGAGAAGAGTATTTTACTTTCCTTAGAGTTTGGGTGTGACAGTTAAGGGAGAAATAGATGTGAAGGTATGTGAAGGCAGTTAAAACAGCAAGACACTAACCACATTTTGTGTCATGTGCTTATGGTTCAGCAACTTGGAAGGCTGAAGCAGACCACTGAAACCCAGCGGTTTGAGAATGGTGTGAGCAACATAACAAGACTGTCTTTTTTAAAAAATGCCTATGATCTTGGCACTCTGGGAGGCTGAGGCAGGAGGATCACAAGTTCAAATCCAGTCTAGGCAACTTAGCAACATCCTGCCTCAAAATTAAAAATTAAAAAGGGGCTGGAGATGTAGTTCTGTGAGAAAGCCTTGGGCTCAATCCTCATTGGAGACTGTTTTATACTGTTTTCTGTTAAGGTCTGTAAATTACTCTTGAAAAATTCCTTAAGTAATCCACAGTGTACGCATACAGGGGTTTATATAAACTGTACCATCTCTCAGAATATACCTCCAAAAATGGAACGCGTGTCTGTTTTCTAGGCTGACCACACACAGTGTTGGCCTGCTTTTAGAGGCTATGTGGAACGACAGTAGGTAAAAGCTACTAATATGTATTATTTTTGCCAAGGGGTACAGAAACATATATGGCCCATGAATGCTGAAATGCTCTCACACTCTGACTCACCTTTATAATAACTCACAGCTGTGGCTACACCAAAATGTGTATGATTTTACTATAGTACATGACGAAGAAATGTTTTGGTGATTTTGGGGACCTGGAAATTCTCTTTGGCTTTCATAATATAAAGAGAGGGCCGAGGAGTTAGCTCAGTGGTTCTGGTGCCTGTCTTGCAAGCGCAAGGACCTGGGTTTGATCCCTGGTAACCACATACTATACTGGGTGTGGAGACTCACACCCAGCAATGACCAGTATCATATACTACAGTGCCGGGTGTGGTGGCTCACGCCTGTAATCCCAGCACTTGGGAGGCAGAGGCAGGAGGATTGCTGTGATGTCAGTTTGAGGCTGAGCTCAGGGCCAACCTGAACCACAAAGTAAGATCCTGTCTCAAAAAACCTAAAAAAAATAAAATAAATAGTAATAATAATATAAAGAGAGGATGAGGCTCTTGCACAGTTTCGGTATTTGATTTCTCTTTCAACAACTGCCCCATGAATTCACCTGCACTACCTCAAGGAAAGTGCAGAGAATGGCGGGAAGGAAATGGAAGGGCAGCCGGGGCCTCCCCAGCTGATGGTGGCCAAGGGCACTTCCCCAGGACAGAGGATGGAGCCAGCACTGGTGGGGTGGAGGCATCTGACTGACTCTGGGCGCCCAGGACAGAGAACCAAAGGGGAGATGGTTGAGGCATGACCACAGAACACCCAGTTTGGTATGACCTACATAGAGGGTAATGAAGACCCATATCCAGCACTGACTGACGCCAAAACCATCAGGAACAAGGACTGGTCAACCCAGGTGATAAAGCAAATGAAGGTGACATCCGTCGCTAAGTCTTGGCATCTTTACCCCAGACCACACGGCGCGGGGACAGCCTGCCTTCCAGATGCTGGCCTCTGCCATCCCTGTTCTCTGTGCTGGGGCCTGGGGTCTGCCTACACAGCTGCAGACAGGTCTCCCCTGGGTGTCCCTGTCATAGCAGTTGCCACAGGAGGGAGAAGAGAGGAGACCAAGGTCCAGACATTGACGCCCTGGCACCTCCATGTGGCATCCCGGCGGCAGGCTGACCTAGTCCATCCACTGTCACTGTCCACACAGCCATATCTGAACCATCGCTCTCCAACCTGCCTGGAACTGTGTTGTCTGCACTGTCCGTGGACCCATTCTAACCCTTGGGTTGGTCTACGCCCAGCTCTGCCCAGTGGAGGCTGTACTGCTTCTGCACAGACTCTGTGGTCAACCCAGTTGGCCCCCAGAGCCATCTTCCCTCATCCCAGCAGAGGAAACTGAGGCCAGGATAGGACAAGCCATGTGTCCAAGCTCATGCAGTCACTGTAGCAAATGCAGGACCAAGATCGGGACCCGGACCTGCCCGTCTCCAGAGCCCAACCTACAACCTCTGGAAAAAGCCTCTGTGGAGGGTACAGAACACCCTGAAGGCAACACATGGAATCTTCTGCGCAGATTCTCAAGAGGACATGTGCATTTTGGACATGTGCAGCTTATGCATGCTTATCTTTTAAACAGCCCAGCAAATGAGACACTCCAATCAGATGCTGCCATCGGTGAATCGTGCCAAATGTGCAAAGGCAATCTTAAAAAAAAACCTCAGAGATATTCCAAGACTCCAGTCTAGATCCTCTCAGATCCTGGGTCCTACATCTGCTGTTTCCTTTCTTAGATCCTTAGCTAGTGGCGGGAGAATGCATGTTCCTGGTGATCAGACGGCAGATGTCACGGAATTTCTTTAGCAAGCATATGCCCCTCATTTTGGGAAACTGCTCTCAAATCTCCTTCACCTCCCCCAGGCCTCAAAGAGCAGGACACCAGTCAGCTCTCCGCCTGTCATAGCAGGCAGGTGGGACGGCAGGGTGGGCTCAGAGGTCTGGGGCAAAAGCAGTGGAATTCTTAAGAGATGCAGTGTAAAGGCGGCCGGCAGGGCCTGGGTGAGGGAAGGAGAGAGACCCATTGTTTCCTGGGCTGGGGTTTCAGCTCAGGATGATAAACACTTCTGCAGACAGGCAGGGGTGTGAAGGTCTTCAGTGCCACAGAACTGTACACTTCAACTGTACATTATATTCTGCATAAAGTTCTTTGCTTGCTGGGAAAGCAAGAGAAAATAAGTAAATAGAATAAAGCCCTGTAGAAAAACTGCAAGAGCTCAAACTGCCAACACAATGACGGAACCGTTGCACAACTGCAGATCATCGGTGCTCAGACTCTGCTTTTAGCTTTGATGCCGGGGTGGAAACGAGGACCTCACGCACCTGGGCCTGCATTCTGCTACTGAGTTGCAGCCACAGCCCGGAACAGCACAGCTGCCTAAGCAGGCAGTTTCCAGACTGAAATTCCCACTGGACACTTCCCCTCTAAGAGGACTGGCTCTCACTCCTTCAGACCCTGCCAGCATGGAGTGAGCCAGCAACCTTCCTCTGGTCACTCTGGGTCTGGCTGGTAGCACTGGACAATGTGTGGAGAACCAAGTCCATGAAGAGGGGCTGTGGACTAGGCAGGGTCCCACAAGAGAGGGGGGAAGGATGGGGTTAATGTGGGAAATCAGCACAGGTAGCAGGCAGGCACCTTCAGAACTGCAGGAAATCAGGGTGGCTGCATGCTGGGTACCCACGCTGCCTCATGTCGGTGAGGCTGGCAGGGGTGGGACAGCGCCCGAGGTCTTGTACCTAGTCCAAGGCTTAAGGGATGAGTGCCACAAGATTTTGAACAACGTAGAGATAAATGAAATTTTTGTTTAATTTGGGTTGAAATGTTGTGATTTGAAAGAAAACATGTGAAGACAATTCTCTTAATCTGTTTCTGTTGCAAGGAACAAAAACACAACAAACTTAGAAAGGAAAAAAGGTCTATTTTGGCTCAGTCTGCTGAGGTCAAAAGGCCATATCTGGTGACAGCCTTCTTGCCAACAGCTCTGGGCAGAGCCCAGCATCACACAAAAGAGATAGGGAGCAGACATGCATCTGTGTCCCTTCCGATCCCCCAAAGAAGTACTAGGAAGTACTAGGGATTGAACCCAGGGCTTTCACACTTGAATACATCCTAGTCCTGCCCCCTTTTGAGACAGGGTCTCAATGATAAGTCACTGTGTTGCCCAGTCCGGGCTCAAACTTGGGATGCTTCTGCCTCAACCTCCTAGAGAAAAGAATTACAGATGTGCACCACCTAAACCAGCATATCTCTCTCTCTCTCTCTCTCTCTCTCTCATAAATCCAAAGGGATTCAGTCACACGAGGTCCATCTGAATGTCCCTGTCTAACCCTCATCTCCTCCCAAGGCTACCTCTGAACATCTCCATCCAATTAAATTTCTGCCTTCTAAGTCCCTCACTGGGGGATTTCAACATGACCCCTCAGGGGGTGCATAAAACCACATCCACACTGATGCAGGTTTCTGAGATCCCTTCGGGGTACAGATCTGAACTGAGGACATGTGTGCTCTCTCCTAGAGGCCAGGGACAGATCTCTGTCATTGCCTGGACCCTGTCATTTCCACCTCTTGATCCAGCATCCTTCAACAAAAACAATCAAGTGCTCCACACACCCTGGGCGCTAGCATCTCCCAGAAGGCGGGGCCAAACCCCAGCTCTGAAAGTATTCACCACCCTGAGCAAGGACTTCCTAAATGCGGCCTCTGTTACTTCATTAGCTAAGTGGAGCCCATCCCAGGACACATCCCGGAAGGGTCTTAGGAAGAATCAGGCAAGAGCAGCAGAAGAGCTCAGGCTGCCCACGATGCCCAATGGCAGCGTTTTTCAGTCCACCTCTGCTGCGCGTGTGCGTGAGCACACACACGCGTGCGCGCGAACATTGGAGAGTCTCAAGAGGAATGGGACTCAGTCTCTACCTTCAAAATGCACAAGCTCTGGTCGGAAAACACTAACCTGTAGCAAAAGATACAATTAAGTACAAGATGCAATCTGACCACACATTTGTATGTAATTAAATTCCAGCAAGTAGGCAAAAGGCCATTGTCAAGAAAGGCAAAGTGGTGACCACCATGCCAGGTTTTCATAGCTGAGAGCCTTGGAGCGCGGGGAGGCCTCTTTACCGCTTCCCAAAGGCTGAGTCTGGAGGCCACTCACATGGTTATCCAGCTTCCACCTCCATCGGCGCCTGGGAGCCGCAGTCCTATGCCACACGCTGGCCAAGGGGCCCGGGTAATGCAGGACCTGTGCAGAGTTCCATTCCTACAACTTTGCGGGTGTCCCCTATTCCAAAAGGTGTCCAGTGTGTTCCAACGTAACAATGTGGAAGACTTCTTACTGCACCTTTTCTAAGGACTTCTTAGCATCTTTTCTAAGGATATAGAGCTCTTGTTACATAACTTTACAGGGTGTTTCAATCAGATCCCTTTCGCTGTTACCAGTGCTGGCTTTGCCGAGAATTACTTCACCGTGTTGATCACTTTGGCTGAAAAGAATGTGTGTTAAGACTGTTAAACCAGCTGATCCTGTCTCCAAATGTTTCTACCGACTGATGCGAAGGGCACAGGGTCTAGCCCGGGTACCTGGTACCGAGAGTGCAGGCAACACCATCTCTTCTTTGATGATGGGCTACACGTGTGTGGGTGTGCACATGTATGTGTGCACATTTGAGCGTGGAGATGGACAGACACAAGCTGTGTAGAGCAGGAAGGCGGCATGAGTGCCTCTCCCCTTGTGCGCCTGCTCCATAGGAGGCGCCGTGCACGGGTGTGTTGGAGGTAGCACTACCAGGTAAGTAAGAGGCCTCTGAACTCTTTCAGTGAAATCACCTGCCAAGCTCAGCCACAGAACTGCGGAAAGGAGGACGGCGGGAAGCTGTGGAAGAGGCCTGTGATCTGGGCAGGGATCTCGCCCCCACAGTGAGTGTGCAGCTCCAGCAGGGCCTCGAGGGTCTGTCCTTGGGTGAGTGAGCTGCAGGAGTCCTGAGATTCAAATACTCACAGTTCTGGCCCAGACGCTTCTGGGCAGCAGACCTGACCCGGAACCAGCTCAGCACTCCAGCTGCAGGCCCGAAGTGCCTGGACAGCCCACGTGTCCACACTAAACCTGCCACCCACAGAGCTTGTCTGTCTTCCCATCTGTGTGGAGCTGTCGCTCAGCTGCAGGAGCCAGGGCCTGTCTGCCATGCTGGGCTCCTCCCCATCCCTTCTCTAACCCAAGTCGAGGCCATCGCAGCCCAGGTATCTCCTGAGCCTCTTCTCATGCCTCAGTCTGGATCGCAGCTGCGGACTCCACTTGTACCCCCACCTGCTATTCCAAATGACCCTCCCCACTGCAGCAAGAGAGACCTTTCCATGCTCAAGTACCACACACCTGTAATCCAGCTACTCAGGAGCAGAGGCAGGAGGATGGTGTCAGCTCAGGATTCGGGGCCACTCTGGGCAACACAGACACCCTCATCTCAAGACAAAACATAAGACACCCTGAAAAAAATCTCATCAAGTCACTGTCCTGCCTTAGCCTTCTCCCACATGAGCCCACATTCTGCAGTATGGTTTGAAACCCCACACTGAGCTCACTGTAGGCCACTCTACTCCACATGCAAGCTTCTTTCAGTTTCCAAAGGTTCTTTGGCCAGGGGCCCCCTACAAGTCCCTCCGGGTCTGGACCACACACACACACACACACACACACACACACACTTCACCTGCCCACTAGGCTCCATGAGCGGTGGGATGTGTGCACATGTCTCTTCCATAGGTTCTCAGGCTGACTGGAAGCCCTGACATAGCCCCAGCACCCATCTGCAGCACTGACATGGCTCTTTGGGCTTCTCCATATACTGTCTCCCCTTGCTCACCAAATAACTATGGAAATGGCCTTGACATCTAGCTCCTGACCACACAAGAGGCTTTGTCAGAACCCACGGACCTCGAAGGTGGCTTGGGCTGTGGAACAGTGTGGGCCCCACCTTCTTGTCCATTCCACAGAGCAAAGGCCTGGAGGGGGCTGGAAAGGTGCAGAAAGACCAGTTTAATGCTGCGGTTCAGACTAAGCCTGGATGAGGACCAAGCAGAAGGGAGCCGAATCCTCTGGGCAGAATGAGATGTTGCAAGAGGAAGCATTTCCAGGGGAGACCAATTTCTAACACTGACAATTGCCTGAGCCTGCTGTAGGTACTCGAGGGAAATGGGCTGGATTTGCCAAACAGCCTCAGGAGCCCCTTCTGGACACATTTGCCTGCCCACTTCCTCCCCATGTTGTCACCTGGGGGCTGGTGGCCTGTGGTTCCCCTGACATCACAGCCCCTCAGAGGGCTTGGCACCCCTGCCTGCAGCACCACGCACTTGAGGGTCACATTTGTTCCTAGCAGTGGGAGGTTGTTACGAACGAGACAGAGTTCATATATTCCCCAGTAAACTAGCAGGAAAAATAAACTTGCAAATGAAGACCCAGGTTAGTGCTCTGCAAAGCACGTGGTTTTCCATAGCTGCAGAGCTTTCCAGGGAAGACACACTTCAGCATACACAAGACCGGAAGTGTGGCTGCCCATTTCTCCACTCACTGCTCAGTGCTATACTCAGGAAAAAGGCAGGCCCCCTGTCTCCTCCAGCAGGTACTAAGCAGACCTGTCAGCTTCCAGTGAGTAAACCACTGAGGGAGCATCTGCCGCAGGACAGTAACAGGGCACATGGCTGACAGCCATACTCGCCGCTCGCTGGCAACATGTCTGTGGGTCTTGACACACTGCTCTGAGGCAAGAAGGCCTCCATGAACATCAGGACTTTAAAGTCTAATAATAAGAATTCTCTTCCTCTAAGTACAAGACAGCACCGATTCCAAGTCCTTAAAGAGGCTGCCTTGCTAGGGACTGCAGCGCCATAATGTCCTAGTTCCCATGATAGAGCACAAACCTGCTGTAACTCTGAAACAAAGATGTCATTTCTTCTTTTGTCCTCCCTTCACTCAATTAAATCTTTTTTTAAGAGAATGTATGAAAAGGCCAACGCTACCTCAGACATTAACAGTAAACAGTAAATGATGACTTTTCGAACACAGATTTGTGAATTTTCCAACAAAATGCTTGGCTTTGTTTTACAGTATCATAAATGCTCATGCTCGGCTGTAAAATAAATTCCTTTTGGGGCTGAGGACCATGTGTAGTGACGAGAATTTCTTGCTTAGCATGAGCGCTTGCTTTGCACTTTTCTGTGAAAGCATTTTCTTTTCACTCTGCGATCACAGCAAGCCCGCTCAGTACTACTGTCACCACACGAGAATGCAAAAGAGCTCTAAAAATGCTTCACACTGTTGAACCTGATAATTCCTTCATGGGCATGCCTTGATCCGGGTTGAAATTCCATTATTTGCCAACTTGAGAATTCTGGTGTCTTCATGCTAAAGGCAAAAGCCACCACTATTCCAGAGGCAGAAAGATGTTTAAGGTTATTAAATAAGTTCTTCTTAATTCCCCAAACAAAAAGGCTCAGAAACTGAAATCATTTTGCAATTCAAAACTCGAGAAAATAAGTTGCACTTGCTCATAGGGCTATTACCGTAATCTTAAAAGATAACTCGGCAGGACAAACAGACTGGCCCTGCTGCAAGCGGTCAGAGGGGAGAAGCCAGCCAGGGAGGAGGATACATTCCACACAGGCGCGAAGGGAACCCGGTGAGGTCTCTCTGGACGTCTTCCCAGGCAGGGAGGAAGAAGGCTGGGAGCCAGGACCAAGCCTTAGTCTAAGACGATGATCAAGTTCCACATTATTATAATGCTGACATATTTCTTTGAGTGCTGGATTGTTTACGAGTAGATTATGTTGTAATTAAGAGGCCTGTTTGAGGAAACTTGTCTTAAAAAAAAAAGTTATTAAAAGCAAGGGAAGAAAAGAGTTGGCCACAGTACATGCAGAAACAGACAAGCGCTTTAAGTGAAAATCAGTAAGAGGTGATTATGTGGTGTGAGAAGCTAACAGGGTCTCAGGCTACATTATGAGACGTATAGACTTCAGAATAAGGGAGGTGACATTTCTTGGCCTATTCTGTCCCCTTGAAAAACTGTCTGCCATGCTACAGTCTATTGCACTAAATTTAAAAAGAGACATGGAGAGAACAAAACAGGTGATGAGGTAAAGCAGGTTGATTACAGTCTAAAATTGTGTCTTATAAAGAATTTTTTGAAATACTAATGTTTAGTCAAAAGAAGATTTGAGAAAGAGTTGTGGCAAGCTAAGATGAGTTTAGTGTAACATGGAAGGCGACCTGTTACGGGCCCAACGGCAGAAACTTGTGCCCAATTTTAACTGCAGGTAGGAAGGGATAGTCTGAACTATCCAAAGGAAGGGGCCACACTGGGATGGGGGATGGTGAATCTCTAGCACCTGGGACATTCAGGAAAAGGTTGAGCAACCCCTCCAAGTCCCCCTCAGGGCTGACCTTGAGCCCTGAGTGGCCAGGCTGGAGTCAGGCTCTGCTCTGTCTACAGCAGCTCCAAGTTTATCTGCTCAACATCTGGTTCCTGGATCGGCTTCACTTGGGGCAAACAGCTCAAAGTCTAAGGAAAGGTCCATGGAGACACTCAGGGTCCCAGAAATGCTGACCTCTCAGCAGCAGAGCAGAGATGCGCCCTGAATTGGGCGCTGTGCTGGGATGACCCACGTTCCCAAAGGACTCAGAGACGAACTATAAATATTCCTGCTCTCCTCTCACTGGTTTCTCTCTTCTAGTCATCTCCTCACTTCCCCGTTCTTTGATCAGCAAAATATTTTTTTTAAAAAGAGCTTGATATTTAGATTTCAAGAAATACAGACTGGTTCCTCAAGATGTTCAACCAGAGGTGACCATGTGACTCACCAGGTCCACTCTATGGTTTCTGCCTGAGAGAAGGAAAATATGCCCACACAGAAATGTCATCTGAATATTCAACACAGTGCTACGCAAAAGGGTCAAAAAGGTAGGAGAAGCCCAAGTGTGCAAGTGGTGGACAGACAGTCTGATATTTCCCTCCATGCTGCTGTGTGGTCACTACGGACACTCGCTCAGTAACGCCAGACACAAAAGACCAAATGTTCTATGATTCCACTCCCAGGCAGTGTCCAGCATCTACACAGACAGGAAGCAGATTAGCGGTTGCCAGGAGCCAGGGCGATGGGGTAGTGAGAAACAACTGCGGGAGGTACCAGGGTTTCTTCAGGATGACAAAAATGTTCTAAAATTAGATGATGGTGATGCTTGCACAATGCTGGGAACATACTAAAGGGCTGAACGGTCAAGGTATATGTGAAAAGCATGAAATTACTCATGGCATGTGACTATCTCAAAGAGCTGTCATTAACCCAAAAAAATTCCAGGTCGGTATTAAAAATACCAGATCTCTCCAAGCCTCAGTTTCCCCACATGTAAAGCAAAGATGGCACTATTATTATCTCATGGGAAGGCTTCAAAGAAAATCTGGAGTAAATGATGGCATTTTCCAGATCATAAATTAGCTTTTAAAAGATAGCTGCGGTGCTGGGTGTGGTGGCACACACTTGTCATCAGGAGGCTGAGGCATGAGGATCACAATGAGTTCAAGGCAAGCAGAGAAGGAGCGTGACCTCGTCTCAAAAAATAAATAAGTGAATTAATTAAATAAGATAGGGCTAAGGCCCATGTTTCAAAACTACTATTGTTTCTCTTAAAGCATTAAAAAGAAGTTCATGATTTCTAGCTCATTTTAGAGATTTTAAATGTTCTGAAGATAAAGCAATGCATAAAGTTCCTTCTTAGCGGAAAGAGTCCAGTCCTGAATGATGATAATAGGGTGTGGAACTTTGCATTTAGCAACCAGCATAAATGAAGCAGGAGAAATAATAAGAAAAAAGTGTAGAGGGAGCAGAGACTGCTTCTCGCTAAATAACATCTCCTTTCTCCTCCCTGCTTAGACCTCATCCTCTCCTTTGCCTCACTACATGGTCCTCAAGATAACACACACGAAAGCTAACACGGGGTAGCTGTAACTTCTGGGCTCCTGTCACTAGTAGGAGCATGAAACCGTTCGACATGTTGTGAGTTTGTACATCAACCCACTGTGGTCCTGCCATTGTAATGGTAATCCCTCCTTTCAAAAGATTTTTTTCCTATGTTACTAATGAAACATCCAAATGTTTAATTCACATCTTGTGAGAATGCGTTTCTGAGATCTGCTGCTTTAATTGAATCATCATAGTAATTAACTGAATCACACTCATTTATATTTTCACTTAATGGAAGCCTCTTAAAATGAATAATTTCACATCAAAACATCTGTTGCCTAAGACATCATCAGTTAACATTCATTTCTTTCCTCAAAGCCTCCTCCAGCTTGCAATTTTACTCCTAAGGCAACCCCCAAAATAATCAATTACAGCCAGAGAATTTTTGAGAAAATTCAAGGTATGAGTCAGTTATGTTCTGAAGTGATCTTACTGTTGTATTGTAAAGTGATTTTCTTTAAATCATAACTTCTACAATATTTAAGAGCTAGGAGTTAGACATTATTATTACCAGCAAAATATCTTAGTTATGTCTCTATGTTGGCAATTAACAGGAAAAGGCAAAAAGCCAAAACACTCGTAAGTAGCCACATAAACTAACTTCATCATGGAGCTGCTGTTTTGAACAGTATGACCAGGTTCCCACATAACTGCTCCAGTAAAAATATATACACTCATTTCCCTATCCTGAGCCACAATGTCAATGATACGGCCTGGTATCAATTTTTTAAAATGCTTTATGTCTGGAAGTAATGTCATATAATTTTCAGCCACATGCCTTTCACAACTAACATGAGGAGAATTCTGCCATAAACATGTAGAATATTGTAACTACCTTAGGGATCAAAAGTAGTAATTCATATAAAATTGATAAGTCAATTAAAGAAACTATCATATTCAAAATATTAACTGAAGAATTAACTTCCTAGGAAGAAAAACTACTCCCGTGGCAATACAATATAAAATATTCTGGCAGCCAGAGGAATACCAAATACATTCTACCTGCCTCGTATTAAAATTGTAAGTTACAAAAATTCTCAGAGCATATACTGTCACGAAAAAGGTAAATTTCATTAAACAGAAAAAAATACCAGTAGAGAGAACCAATCAACACACTCACTAGTCTATCGCTACAGTAACACCTACTGTTTGCAAACAGGTGTTAAAATAACAAGCACAATCACATCACAAAATACATTTCTCCCGTCCTCCAAGCGTCTACAGTTCAAAATTATCCCGACTGCACTTCAGCAAATTCTGTAAAATATATATCTTTTTCTTTAAGAAACTTTTGGGGGCCCTCTGATAAATACAACATGTAAAAAAAATGTGGTGAACTTCTGTGCAGGAATTACCACATCACCTCTGATAAAATATACAGTGTGCTATGAAAATCTTTTTCTACCCCGCTAGCGAAACTAAACATTTTTTTAAGCACGGAGAATTTGATATTTTTGTAAGATGCCATATCCGTAGCTATTAATGTCTCCTTCTTCATAAAAACTACACAATATCCACCACTCTGTCCACAAACCGGACCCAGCGCCTGGGAGCCGGTCCGCCGGGCTGGCGCTGTCGCCGGGTGGGCGTCCGCGGTCCCCGGCTCGGCCCCGGCCGGCTCCTCGCAGCGCCCCGGCCCCGCCCGCGGGTTTTGTTCCAGGCGAGCCGGGCCCGCGCCCGCGCCGTACTCGCAGCGGAGGCGGCGGGACGCGGCAGCCCTGTCCGCGGCGGCCGGGCCCGGCGAGGCGCGGCCCGCACAATGCGCCCGCGGCGGCGGCCACCGCGCGGCGGGAACCGGGCGTCGCGGCCTCGCGCGGCCTGCGGGTCCCGCCGCCGCCCGCGCGCTCACCGTTGCAGAACTGGAGCAGCGAGGACGTGTCGTACAGGCTGCCGAAGCTCGAGAAGCCGTCCTCCATGCTGCCGCGGGCCGCGCCCGCTCCGGCCCCGCCGCCGTCCCCCACGCTCTGAGCGCGCGAGCCGCGGCTGGGCCGGGCCTGCGGTGGCGGCGCCGCGCCGGTCACCATGGCAACCCGGGCCGCCACCGCCCGAGCCCGGCGCCCGCGCTGCCCGCGAGGGGGCGGCCTGAAGCTCGCGGGCGGCCGGCGGGCGGGCGCGGGGACAAAGGGCGCGGCCAGCCCCGCCTGCCGCCCTCGCCGGCGCGCGGTCCGGCGCCCGCACCGAACGCGACCCGCGTGCCAGCTCTGCGCCGGGCCGCGCGCCTCCCTTCTGGCCACGTCCGAGGGGCGCGCCCCGTCTCCACCCGCTTCCCTCTGCCAGCCGGAGGCGGCGCGGACTCCCGACCTCCTAAGACGCCGCTGCGCTTCAGCGTCCTGAGAAGCCCGCGCCGGCTGGGCTGGGGTCTGTGCGCTGCGGGCTGCACACAGTCCACCCCGGCCGGGATGCAGAGTCCTTAACCGGGATGCCCTGGGAACTGTCCCCTGGCTGGAAGAGAGTTGCGATAAAGTGGCACAGTGAGAGATACGTACAAAGTCTGCAACTTTGCCGGCCAACCCGGACATCCCGATGGAACTCAGTCCAAAAGTAGAAGATGCTGGTGAACAAGGAAGGAGGGGCCGGGGAGTGAAGGACAGGTCTAGGCCGGAGTGGGCTTCGCCCGCAGGGAAAGCTTAACATTTACACCCCGAGTTTGCACGGAAGTTACTCTTAAGCTGCAGGCAAAAATCGGAAGTTTTCGGTACTATCTTGTGTAGGTTTATGACGGTAGGTAAAATAAGGAAGAAAAAAGTTAATAGGGAAACTTCTGGGCCTCCCTGAGCTCCGAGATCAGGGGCTGCCTGGCTGTGACCAGGTGGATGGTGGATAGCAGGGCATAGTGCTTCTGATGCAGATCAAGGGGTGCTGTTCACCCAGGTGGACTCATGGCATCCGAGAAATGGGATAGGATGGACGGAAAGGGGCCAGGCCAGAGTCCCTGACAGCCACAGGGAACGAATCTGGGCCCTTCAGGACTTAGGGCGATGCAGGGATGCGGGGAACTTTCACACGGGCTTGGGAAGCAGAGCCTGTGTGTGAAGTGGGTGCAGGGCCTGGGGCTGGAGTGGCCGAGATGTCTTTAATATTCTGAAAAGGAGGCTGGAGGCCCACAGGAAGAAAGGAGGAAAGCCTGAGGGCCGGCCAAGGGACTGGGACAGAAAAGCCTCTACCTAAGGGCCCTGTGGCCACTGTAGTGAAGGAATAGGGATTTAAAGCAGAAGCCTAAAGCAGAGCAAGAAAAAAAAGTCATCTCTGGCCTGTGAAATAAATTACAGTCTGTTCTTCTTATCCCCTGGTCGGGGAATCTGTGGTTTCCTATGAGACCTCAGTAGGTGACTCCTCGGATGACATCATTTCCTTTCCATACTTTTCATTCCTCCTTTCAGGAGGTTTGTTTTGAGTAAATGTATAATTTAAGACTATATATTAAAAAATGGGCTTTCAATTGTTCCAAGTCTGAGATCTTCTCTTGTGGCAAAGGCTGAAATCCTTTCTATGCTCCTGAGATGGAAGTGGTTCAAAGCGTGTAAAGGGATGAGCTGCTTACACTGAGATTAACTTAGAAGGCACTGTACAGTTTCCCTCTCTGTGTGCTTTGACAGTTGTAATGTAATCCCCTTATCTCATTCTTTGTGAAAATGATAGCTGCCCATTATTAGAAATGGAAGCAAAAGAGGAAAAAGTATTGAGATGTAAGAGTAGCCAGCTAGAGATTGCAAATGAACTCTAAAGAGGAGAGTGGAAAGTTGGAGGGAGAGAAGGAAAGTCTAAAAGCGCTGTGGAGAGGTTGGAAGCTGCTCAGAAGATGTAGTCTCTCTCAGGAAGTGGAGGCATAGAGAGCTTCCAGGAGGAGGGTACTGCGACAGGGCGCTGCGGAGTGAGCCAAGTAGGGAGAGGCTGTTTGTCTGGTAGCCAAGAGCTCCCAGTTGCTTAGAGAGGCTGTGGGGTGGAAAGTGGACAGTGGACACCAGTGCACATGCCTGTGTGCGAATGTCCTCGAGGAAAGCAAGTGCGGGCCAAAGGTGGTTGGAAAGAGGCAAGCAGAAGGTCCCCACCCTGCCCACAAAGCGGGTGCTCTGCATTCCTGCCTCGCCAGTGTTGGGGAGCAGGAGCTTCCAAAGGGTGAGATTCAACAGATGCACATTCAATCTTTGCCTCTGTTTCCTGATTCCTTGTCTTTTCCTCTCTCGTACTCTAATCTTTATGCATATCCAATATCCTCTGCAGTCTTACGCTTTGGATACACTGAATAGTTGGCATAAAAAGCAGAGATGTGGCATTCTTGAATGTGGAACGGAAATTATAATCATGGATAAATGGTTAAAAGTTGGTTTTCTTTAAGTGTTTATATCCCTGATTTATTTATTTATTTTTAAATTTTTTGTAAGCCCTTATGATTCCAA